>JADRCC010576391.1:0-11773 GCA_019843855.1 Hylomyscus alleni
ACTGGTGATTATAGCCACCTATGAGTGCACCTACAACTATTGTTAAGTTAAGTGTGGCTAATTGTACTCTGCTTTCATGTCCAGTTTCTCTTCTTAGATAACACTATCTTCAAACCAACTCTAACAGTGGTAGACCTAAGCAAGGCTGGTTGACAGTGGCGACCTGATGGGTTGCCATGCCTGACTCTAGCTGGTCATCCATAATAAATTTTTCCAGCAAGTCTTCAGCAAGGTTACCGTGGAAACTCTGAGATGACTCTTAACATCTCAAAACCAATACTCTTCAGGAGGGATGTATTTCCATGATACCCCTAACACCGGTGACTTTCACATATATCTATAATCTCTTAAACATTGGGAAGTCCACAGAACACGAGAGAAGCCCCGATGTGGCCTGAACGAAAGCAAGTGAGTCAGTAATTTCTTGTTTGTTTGCTTTTTTGTAAGTCTGTCAAGGCTGAGCCTCACAGAGAGAGTGCTGCGTTCCACAGATTCCTTTAAAAGGAACATTCAAAGATGTTACCTTAATTAGGAACAGAAGAGGGTCCCTTTCACTCCTTTATATGGCCTCCTATCACATGGGGAAAATATGCTGACAATTGTCCTGCCTGAACTTTCTCCCTCTTTAATCATTATCATTATCATTATTATTATTATTACTTAATATTTTTATACAGTCCAGTTGTTACCTTCCTTCCAATTCTCCCACTGACTGTTCTTTATCCCATTCCTCTTCCCCCATCACTAAGATGTCCCCACCTTTCCTCCCCACCCGACATCCCCACTTCCTGGGGCTTCAATTCTCTTGAGGGATACGTGCCTATTCTCGACACTGATTCCAGACCTGGCAGTCCTCTGTTGTATATGTTGGGGGCCTCAGACCAGCTCGTATTTGATGTCTTACTGGTGGCTCAGTGTCTGAGAGATCTCGGGGGTCCAGGTTAGGTGAGCCTGCTGGTCTTCTTCCTATAGGGTCACACTCCTCCTCCTCTTCACTTTTTTCCAGCTCTTCCCTAGCTCATCCATTGGGGTTCCGGGCTTCTCTCCAGTGGTTGGGTGTAAGTATCTGCATCTGACTCTTTCAGTTGCTTGCTGGACATCTCGAGGTGGGCAGCTATGCTAGGGTCCTGTCCGTAAGCACACCATAGCATCAGTAATAGTGTCAATCCTTGGAGTCTTCCTTTAAGCTGGATCCCAATTTGCTCCTGTCACTGAACCTCCTTTCCCTCAGCCTCTTCTCCATTTTTGTCCCTGCAGTTCTTTCAGACAAGAAAAATTCTGGGTCAGATTTTTTGACTGTGCCATGGCAACCTCATCCCTCACTTGATGTCTTGTCTTTCTGCTAGAGGAGGACTCTACAAGATCCCCCACCACACTGTTGAGTATTTCATCTAGGGTCCTTCCCTTTGAGTTCTGAGAGTCTATCATCTTCTAGGTCTCTGGTACATCCTAGAGGGTCCTTCCACCTCCTAACTCCCATGGTTGCCTATTTCCATTCTTTCTGCTCACTCTTAGGGCTTTACTCATTCCAAAAGGCCCAGTTCCCTTTCTCAGAAGAATGTGTTGATTTATTCGATTTAGCACTGTATTCATTCACTTTATAGTTTTCCTTTTGCAAGCTATTATACAATGACAATATTTTAGAGGCCTCTGTAATCTTTACTTAAATATGTAATTTGCTACCCTAAATTACTTATTGTAAGCAATTGGGAGAAATTATTTTGTGGTGCTGAACAACATCTGAAGACAGACCAAACAATTACTCTCATCACCTGTGCTGAGATCCATTCCCAGAAGGATTTATCTTCTGCTACTCCATTTACAAAACGCATTACATCTGAAAGCAGGGTTTGAGACTTGGGAGATGGCTCAGCATTTAAGAGAGCTTATTATTACTGTGGTGTCAGGCTTGATTCTCAGCACCACAACCACCTGAATCCATATTCTGTCCACCGTAGGCACTGGGTTTGCACATGAAGCACACACACCTGCATGGAAAATTCCCATACATATACAATAATGAAAATCATAATGATAACAATTATTATCATCATAATAAACCAACTAAAAGCAAAAGACTTTATGGGGCTGGAGAAGTAGCTCAGTGGTTATGAGAGCTTTCTGTTCATCCAATTTACTCATACTTGGTTCCCAAAACCTGGCTTGAACAGATCACAATCAGTTCCAGATTTGAACTCTTTGACATCTAACCAGGCATCCATACACATATTCACATACCCTGTTACAGATAGAAATGTAAGAAAAAATAAAATAAATATAAAAACTAAATTAAGTAAATGAATCAAAGTAGAAGAATTTTGGGCCAGACAAGGGACAATGATGTGTTTTATAAACAAATGTAAACTATGGTTCATTTGATTTAAAATATGGATTATTCTCTTAGCAAAAATTCTCAGTGAGTGATATCTATGAACCACATTAGTGACCATCACGGCATGAATAAGGATACAATGTCAGTGGTCACAGCAGTTCTCCAGCTGGAATTAAGGCCAACACAATAGAAGATAATTCATGTCTGATACTATAAGCCTGGTAAAACACCCATGGCTTTTGTGCCATGGAATCTAGAAGAGAGTCTGCTACTTCACTTCCATAAAACATTGTCATTTCAAGCTGCATTCCAAATATTCATCCTTATATTCACAGGGGCATAGAGCTCCTTATTAAAGAAGCTTCCATTTTTGTAGTAGATACCGTAACAGAAAGCTATAACTAGTTATGATGCAGAGGACAACTGATCATGAGGTGCTGACCTCCAAACTGGTACTTTCACAATATAACCCTTTTACTTAAGACTCATGGAACATTGTCAAGAAGTGTTGGAAAGATTATAAGACCCAAAGGACTAAGATAGTGGATTCAAGATAATGTTTTATCTATATGACAGCAAAGAATCTCTACGATATGGTTGTCAAAAATAAGCAAGAAAAATGATCACAGTTCTTATCAAGTCAACACAGATGGGAGAAATCTTCCAACACCTCCTTTGCTAGTTCAAGTGCTATAAGCAATTAATATCCTATGAAAAAGAGGCGAAATCTTCTGTCAGGATGAGCCACATAATTGGTTATCCAGTCCAAAGAAGTCATGTCTAAAAACATGTGTATGTGAGCAACACTAAAAGAGCTGTGAGATTTTATTTGTACCTTAATTCCAAAATATATACTATTGTAAAAAAAAAAAAAAAAAGACCGTGAGTTGAAAAAGTAGAAGTTGAAGACTCAGAGGGACAAGAGACAGTTGGTAATTGAGAAAAATATATTAAACATTTAAAATTTAAAAGTTGATCATTTTATTATAGAAAAACATAATAAAATCAAACATACAGAAGAAAAGACCATCACCATAATATAAAACAAGCTATAATGAAGATACTTATGTCAAACTATATGTAGGACATTAGACATTGTCACTTATAAAACCAGATACTGTACTGGTGTTTTGACTCAATAATTAAAGGTGCTGGTTGACAAGCCTTTCAAATTGTTTGATCGCTGTGAACTACATAGTATAAAAGGAAAGAACATTTCTCATGATTCTCCTTCCGACCTCCATATACATACAACCATGTATGTGCATATACACACACACACACAAAACCACACACTTACACATAGCCAAACATACTTGAACATACACAAATAATTGTAGTTTAAAACATATTTTATCTCGTAGATTATTATATAGAAAACATGCTTAAGATATTAGTATTTATTCCATTTTGAGAATGTGAGAAATGACAAAGACTTTATTTATTATTTAGACTACAAAAATGAACAAATGTCATTCAACTCTGAACTGTTCTTGGTAGATTCTGTCCAAACTGACTAAATGAGATTGTCAATCCTATTAAGTGTTACAATATGATGTCATGAGGAATTAACAAAAGGAATAAATAATGTAGGAAGTGCCAACTCCTAACAAACAAACTGTGGTTTAAAAACTAGGTGCAGTTATTTGCGAAGCTTTTAATTTGCTATTGTGTTTTAGCTTTTCAGTGTTCATGGTCTGAAGTGCCAATGTATGCTTCGTAAATCACCCAGTGTGCAAAGTAGATTACTGTTCGAGACAGTGGCCAGATGAGTTAGCAAGGGTAGTTTTTGCTCCTTCTATCTCTGTGTAATATTAGGATTCCTTGATAAATGACTCTGTGATTCTGAAGGAAGGACTCTTCACTCAGTTTTCAAGGGCAGCATGTGCAGTTATTAATTGATTGCAAAGAATTTCTCTAAATGATTTCTCTTTTTTTGATATATGTGTTTCCTATTTTCTTATTTTGTTACCTGTCACTCAGGTTTAATTTATCTAGAGAATGAAGGAATTTTTACATTGTATAAGAAAAAAAAATACAACCTACAATCGTGGAACAAGATTTCTCATAGTGTGGCTTCTTACAGAAAGAAATTTAAATACAAAATATCTTCCAAAGAAAGAGAAATTAGAAATACTGTGTGTGGGTAACATCTAAAACATCCAATGTAGTGTCCCCATCTTGCCTTGGTGAATTGATGATTAAGGGTGCTGTATTTAAACCAGAGCAATCAAGTTTTCTATGTCTTGTTCACTGTTTGTAAAGTATAGGGACAGAAGAGCAGTTTTTGGCTTGCATTGTAGCAGTGTTTCAGTGCCCAAATGTGTGGCTATCTGCCCAGACACAAGTGGGTCATTCAGATTGTGAACAAGGATGCTTCTTGTGAGAGCAGATATTTTATGAGGACAGCTGTCTAGCAGGAAATGTACTGCCATGTGGTCTTTTTGAATTGGGCAAAAGGGTGTCAAATACTTCTAATAACCTACTTAATTTTTAGTGAGCATGTTTATGTAGTAGTGTGTTAATAATAATTCTATCTTTAGAATAGACACTCCTGTAATTTGGTTCCAGTCATAGTTGAAAATATACACTAAATAATAGATGACAGAGTTTTGTGTTCAGGTAATATTGTCTCTAGTCACCCTAAAGAACTTCAACTAAGATTGAATATAGCCTCACTTTTTTAGAACTTCAAAATCCTTATGGGGAACCATGCTGACAACAACCAAACTAAGATGTTCTGTTGGAGGAATATGGAGTAATAGAACAGTTTCTATTGAACCTGTCTGGGGGATAGGACAAGAATTCGTTTTCCCCTAAGCTGCTATGAGAACATTTAGTTTTAGGTTCACATGCACTACACTGTAAGCTGTGAATTTGAAACTACTGGAATTATTTTCATGACATGACAGACATTTCTGAAGAGGATAATCTCTTTTAGCACTGCTGTTTGGTTCTTTGCCAAGATCCTAAAATGTGATGATTTTCACTCTGTGGATATTAGGCACTCATATAAGGCCACTGATGTAAATATCAATGGCAAACATTAGCACAAGATTGAATTGGATTTCTTGAACTGTACTGTACAGGTGAGATAATTACTTCCCCTGGAGGGGATTGTGAGGTATTCACATGCCCACATTTTCTATTACCATGATCACAGACTTAGGATTCTCTCCCATCTTTTGCCTCATTAATTCACCATGTGGAATATTCTTGTCCTAAAGTAACTACAGATGGTCATTTTCTTGTTTGCTTGAATATTTTCATGTATTTTGCTCTTAAGTATCACCAAAAAAAATAATTTCTTTGAAATTTTACAGTAAAATCCTCAGGTTTATCATATTTTTTACAATTTTAAATTTATTTATATTGTAATAATTTCCTATTTATATCACAACATCTATTTATATCACTATAAAACATATAGTAGTCACTTCAAAATAAAATGTGACTAAGAAATGTTTCTTGATGCATGGCTCACCACTTTGCTGAAGAAACATCAATGAGTGGCTTGTTTGATGGAACAAAACGACAGATGAGACAATTTCATATTTTAGAATGAAACAGAATATAAGTAAGTCACATGATCTGAAAACAGTATTTCTTCAGTTTCCATTCTATTTTTCTTTGTTTTACTTGATATAGAAATATTTTATTTATTTTTTATTTTTTTATTTTTTTGGTTTTTCGAGACAGGGTTTCTCTGTGTAGCCCTGGCTGTCCTGGTACTCACTCTGTAGACCAGGCTGGCCTCGAACTCAGAAATCCGCCTGCCTCTGCCTCCCAAGTGCTGGGATTAAAGGCGTGCACCACCACTGCCCGGCAGATATAGAAATATTTTAACACAAAAACATAAGTACAATTTCTGTTAATATGATATAAATGAAAGGAAATTATATAAAATGAACAATTCATCCCCAAAAGTTTTATATACTGCCTATATGTGAGTTTGTAAGAAAATAAATAAATAAATTAAAGATCATCTTCTAAAAATTGATCTTGTAAAACACAAACTCACAGTAAAATATATGTGTATTTTGAGTAAAGATATTTGAAACTTACATTTTTAAAAAAGAAATCAAACAAAAAACTTGCTGTTGTATAGTCCATCTTACTACCAGATATTCCTGTCCTTTTAGGGTTTTTTTATACAGTCCATGAGTGCTAATTCAAGGGTAAAAACATACTTAAATATAAATGCAAAACCTTTTAGTTAACCAAAGTGTTCAAACATTTAGTAAACATCCCATGAGACTGAGGACTTCAGTTCTCTTGAAAGTTCATGTTTGTTCCTCGCAGTGCCTTTGCTAGATAAACTGATTTCTTTTAAACCAAACATAAAATATATAACAAGCTTTAAATTTAGAGAAACCTCCTTGAATAAAAACCATTCAAATGTAGTGTGCATTAATGATTAATGGGCATCTTCTGAGAATACAGTTCAATGGCACTTTTTACTGTGAAAAAATTTTGCTACAAGAAAATCTACTCAGTTTCTGTATAAAACAGGGACCCATGATATCTCTGCACAGCTCATATTCAGACCTGATTAGAGTTGGTTTGTCAGTGTTCTCTAGGAAAAGAAATAAGTCAAAGGAAGAGATGGAAGAGAAAAAAGTTCTAAGAAAGAGTGGCCAAGGGGAAAGAGTAGCATGAAGATGAAACAAAGGGATAGACATGCAAACACTAAACCCACATCACAAATCTTTCTCTAGTGATATAGAAAATAATAACAGAAGAATATATGTGTGGTTTTCTGGGTCAAATGGTGTTATGCATCTCATGTTTTTGTTTTTCATACTCATTTTCCCCCCTCTGGAGGAAATTTATCACAATCTGAAGTCATGATACTTTTTCCTAGGAACCAATCAAGACCATCATTTTTACAACTGAGAATTAAATATTTCACCACAAATTAAAAATGTATGTTCTTTTATATCTTGACTTTGCTCATTATTTTTAAATAGTGAGTCTGGGATAGAGGTGAATGACCTGTATTTGTTTGAGAAATTTAATATTTATAATTTAAAGAAAAATGGAATATAATTTGAAATCATATTTTATACCACCGAATTCATTCCTCCAACCTGAGTCAGATAAATTAGGTTTAAAAACTTTTTCTGGTGTAAAAGATTTTTTCCACTTTAATTAATTAATTAATTATGGATTTAACAAATTGGTCAATCAATCAATTCATTCATTCATTAAATGAATTCATGATCTTATCAATTATGAAGGTAAAAGAAGCAACTAGAGGATTTAGAAGAAAGAGATTATTTTTACAACATTTATTCACAAATAAATAAGCCCCCAAATTGTTACTCAGGAAATGGGGCCTGGGTCCAAAACTCTGCTGTTACATTATGTTGGCCTGGCTCTCCTGGAATTTAATTTATAAACCAGACTGGTGTTGAACTCAAAGATTCATCTGCCTTCACATCTCAAGTGCTAGGATTAAGGGTGTGCCATTGAAATAGAGTTACATCACTTTTCCTCATACTTTTCATTCCAGGAGCCCAACTGACCTCCTGTTCACCAGTTGAGAGCCTGTTTTTCAAGTTGCTGTTTGTTCTGTTTTGTTTTGTTTTTAATCAAACAGGCATTATTTATTCCTGAGCTTTACAGTAAAAGTTGAGTTTGAAAGGATGGTTTGCTAGCGTCCCACTGGCGGAAGAAATATAAAACAGGTATTAGCCTGTGTCCACAGAGGACTGACTTAAACTTTTCTTCCCTATAGGTCAACATCGATGGAAGAGCCATTGCCTTGGGTCATTCTCTGGGAGCATCTGGCTGTAGGATTCTAGTGACCTTCTTACACACCCTGGAGAGGGTGGGTGGGACCTGTAGTGTTGCAGCCTTGTGCATTGGGGGTGGGATGGGGAAGCAATGTGTGTTCAGAGAGGATTATGTGAACCTTGATCCACCCTTGAATGAGCTGCCAACCTTGGACAGTTCTCACTGTATCAGTGAAATACTAAGTAGAAAGTGAAATCAGAGGACCAAAGTGAGGGACCCAGGTGAACAGGTTGCTGTGCTTTAATGTGAGACACCCAAGGCTAAGACATTGTACCTGACACTGTTACAAATAAAAGGGAAATCCAATCAGTCATCAAGGGCTCCAGAGTGAACAGCATTTTCATAAGTTTCGTGTTTATCATCTTTGCTTTCTGGGTATAATTTTATCTGATCATCAGTCTGAAGGATGGTGATTGCAGCCTCTGTTTCGAACTTCAGCCTCTTCACTTTAACTACGGTTGGTTCAAACACCCCTGCTTGCTTGTTGTCTCATGGTTTCCCATGGACCAAATCAAAACCAATCCATATAAGATTTTTACATTCTGGGTTAACTTGAGCCTCATTGTGAAAAGGTCTTAACTTGGCAACCAGGTCGGTGGAGTCTTGGGCAGCCTTCACTGCCAGTGTACTGGGAATCACAAGCAGAGATCTTGCAAACTCTCCAATAGCAAGCTGTTCCCGAGATCCCATACTCGTTGCGTAATTTTCAAGGTATATGGACAGGGCAGCTTCTACAGCACCTCCACCTGGGACCACAGACTTTGACTCCAAAACTCTCTTTACCACACAAAAAGCGCCATGTAAAGAGAGCTCCATTTCATCACACATGAAATCATTTGCTCCTCGTTAGATAATTGAGGCAGATGTACAAGCCTTAGTATTTTTCATTAAGATCAGCTCATCACCATAAATTCTCTCCTGTACGACCTCTTCTGTTTGTCCCAACATTGTTGCTTCAAAAGTTTCTTCACGCCGGGCGGTGGTGGCGCATGCATGTAATCCCAGCACTTGGGAGGCAGAGGCAGGCAGATTTCTGAGTTCGAGGCCAGCCTGGTCTACAGAGTGAGTTCCAGGACAGCCAAGGCTGCACAGAGAAACCCTGTCTCGAAAAACCAAAAACAAAACAAAACAAAACAAAAGTTTCTTCACCTTCCAAATTGGCCAAGTAGACAGGATACTTGCTCCTGAAGCTTTTGTGATATGCTTGAGGTCTCTCCTAATAGCCATGGCACTAGCTTCCACAAAATACTTCAGACACATATCACCAATCCCACCAGTGGTTAGAATTACATTGACACCAATTCTCTCCTTGGTGATATCTGATTCTCTCTGTCTAATTTGGTCCAATTTCTCAGGGTCTGTAATAACCACCTGTACACCAAGCTTCATTTTTGTTTTCTGCAGGCTGAAGTCAAGACAAGAAATTTTTGCATTAACTATTCTCTTGGGCATTCTCCAACCACACAATTGAGTGCATAGCCATTGATCAGCATGCTTTCTATTTGACTTCTCCCATGAGCTTTCAGAATATTAACAGAATTGACAGGATAGCGAGGCTGGTCTCTCTCAACGTTGTATTTAACATCAAGCACAGCATCTACTACCATATTAGCAAAGAAATCACCATTTATTCCAATAATTTTGGAAGACATGAATGTCTTAGCAGCATTGGTCAGACAATCTTTTCCAAGTTCGTCTGGGTTAATAATTAGGTTCTCATTGATACAACGCACTGCTTCCTTGCAGGCAAGACGATAGCCACTAGTAACTGATGATGGATGAATTTTCTGTTTGACTAGCTCATCTGCATTTTTCAGAAGTTCCGCTACAATGATTACCACTGAGTTTGTTCCATCTCCAACTTCTTTGTCTTGCAGGTCAGCCAGCTCACATAGAACTTTGACTGCAGGATGTTCTACCTCCAGTAACTTCAGGATAGTGGCACCATCATCAGTAATGGTTACATCACCATATCATGCACCAACATTTTATCCAAGCCAACTAGCCCAAGAGAACTTTTAACAATCTTGGCAGTAGAAGCTGCAGTCATAATGTTCTGCAAGCGGACCACCTCCCCAGTGCTGCGGTCCCCGAACACGGACAAAGGGGCCTCCATTTTCAGGAAACGAAGCAAATCTCACTACTGCCGCAGATAACAGAGAGCTCTGCTCTGAGACCAGAGAGCAATCACCACGGCGACCACGGTGTCTCAAGTTGCTTTTTGTCATGACTCTGAACACAGCAATAGTAAGCAAACTAGGACACTGGATAAAGATTTGTTTTAAATTGACAATTACATTGATTTCCAAGTGGAAAGCCAAGCTGCAGGTGCTCAATTGTATTTATTTCCAAAGGTAGAACTCTAATAATTCGTTAAACATTTTAATCCACGGACAAACTATACACTTTTCAATGTGGTTTATCTCTAGAATTACTGCAACAGAAAACCAGTCCATTACTTGATTATCCCTTCAATGTATTTAGCATTGGCATTAGTCAGCTTACTCTCAGTATAACATTCGTGTTTTACTAAACAAAATGTAAAAAATAATAGGGGGTAGGGGTGGCTATTTTGGCTCAGTAAATATCATTCATGATTGTTGATTCAAATATCTGGGACTGTGAGGAAGCAGGAAAGGGTGGGTATGAATCTCAGAGGATGACCACTCATGTCACAGATGAAAAGAAGAACGAGAGGCCTAAGAGTCAACGCTGCTCTCCAAGTCACTCATTAATGACTGGAGAACTGCTTCTCACTAGACCTCATTTCTAAAGTTTCTATGACCTTTGCATTTGTCCCAGTACAACCCATTTGGATTCTTAGTATCTTCATCAATAACTGTATCATCCTTTGTAGACAGCACTATAAAGACTCTTTTTTTATCCATACTGGGAATATTCCAAGTCTTTCTTCTCTGATTTACTTTACTCATGATTCTCACCCTGACAATTTTTATAAAGATTAAAGGTCTATTTAAGTTCATCATTTTGGAACCTTCCAGTTGGTTACCAATTGGCACCTTGCTTTGGGCCTGGACATGGTAAGAATGTGCTCTTGTGGCAAAATAGAATAAGGAAAGGGCTAGTGTCCTACAAACTTATGACTCCAATGATGTAACGATGCTACAAGTTTCCAAAAAAGGTTCACTGCCTCACAATGGTAGGAATGTGGAGCAAAGTTCTTAGTACATTACTATTAGGGGACTAAAATATAAGTATACATGTAAGTATATACTGGGTTAGTGTTTATTTTTTAAGTACTTTATTATTTAGTTTTCATGAACTAATTTCAGTTCAGTACTGAATAATCGCACTGTGGATCAGATGTAGAGGATATAATGTAGTTTAAAGGGTAAATAAAAGGAAGGAGGAGTTGTTGGAATAGGTTTGGACTGTGAATAGAGATGGACTGATCAGCTGGAAATGAAATATTATGGGGGAAAGATTTTAATTGTTTAACTTTAGCCTTCAACAAATAAATATTTTTCTTAGATAATGAATACATAATAAATACATTGGGTGTATTTATGCAGGAATTTAAAGTGTTTTCCCTTTTGATTTGCCTAAAGAAATGTGGACTGTTTTACAAAAGAAATTTAGAAAAGTAGTTTTTTGGGTTTTTGTTTGTTTTGTTTTTTTTTT
>JADRCC010576392.1:0-14151 GCA_019843855.1 Hylomyscus alleni
TTTTGACAGGAGACAAATGTCACTAGCTGCCCATCCACCACACCATTCCAAAGCTAAGGTCCTTGTAGCTTTTTCTCCTAAGGCTAGTGATATGCAAGGAAGAATCTAGGAGTTTGTAGGGAAAGATAAATTGACTAGTTAGAAGATACCTAAGAGGATTGTTCAGCAATCCCGTGGAAAAGACTGAGAACTATGTGAGGTGTCATACTTACGTAATGTATGTAACATTCCTAGTGAAGTAGCATCATTTCAGCTAGAGAGAACAAGAGTCATGAGACAGGGGGAAAGATTTGCAGTTTAAATCAGGGGTAGTTAAATGTCAAATTTTCATATTGTTGACCTTATGGGTACTAGATAAATTTTCTTTTTTCTGTTTCTTCTTTTTTCTTCTTGTTTCTCTCCCCGTCTTTTCTTCCCTCTCTCCCTCACCCATTTTTGCTTCTCTTCAGTCAACATTTACCAGGTGTTTTTGAATGTTTAGTGCAAGCACGCCACGAGGAAGAAGTTTGTGACATAGAAATACTAAGAACTACTACACAGGGGAAAGACAGAGGGAGAACGAAATAATTGTTGGGAATAGTAGAGAAACGCTGTGTAATGCCTGTCCCAATCCTTGTCGGCACTGGGGATGGATAGAAGTGCTAGATGCATTTGAAGTGAAGTTCTGCCATGGACTGTGGTTAAGTCAAAATCATAGTGCAACCAACTCTCTTTTGTTCAAAACAATAAAAGTTATCTAGAACACGTTTTTCCCTCCTACAGCATGGTTATGAGGAATGCTGTACCGTGAACCATTTGCTGCCAGCTGTTCCCATAAGCCTGTGCCTGCAGATTTTTCTTGCTTCCAGAGAAGATGATGTAGTTGGATGGATGCAGGGCTTTGGGCACTTGAATGGTTACTGCTTTTCCTCATAAATCTTTAGCCCAGTCTTTTATGAGACACTGGTTATTTGTTAACTTGTCAGCGAATGGATTCACAAATCTCCAGGGTCTTGTAGCTAGAAGGGATATGGACAGGTAGGCTAACAGAGCCCAAATCATTGACTTTTCCTTCTGACACTGTTTGGGGTTTTTTTCTTTTTGTTTATTTCTGGGTGTGTTTATGTTTTTGTTTGTTTATTTTAGTAAAACTCTGTTGCAACAGCCTGTGGCTTCAGATAGTCTTCCAATCTTTGTCTGAGGAATCCATACATTCAGCTTGTTGGGTTCTGCCAACTTTACTCCGTTCTAAACGTCAATGCAACTGAAGCTCACTCTTAGTCTTTTCCCTCAGAAGTGCACCACTTCTGGTAATGTTTGTTAGTCACTGATATCATCACCTACTTCTGAGATACTGACATCATCGCACCTCTTCGTTCTTCTTGTGTACTGGGATCAAATGGCACACACCTTGGATCCCCCAGCACTTAGGAGGCAAGGCAGGTAGATCTCTGAGCCTTGTCTACATAGCAAGTTCCTGGACATCCAGGGCTACATAGTGAGACTTTGTTTCAAACAGAAATCCACACACAAGGAAAACCACCAACCAACTAACCAGACGATAGAAGCTCTTTCCAGAGAAAGCCACCTTTGTCTCCTGCCTTAATTATTCCCAAGCTTAGCTGTGCTGTTTTTTGTTTCCACCCTTTGCTGTTTCTTTCTATCCCATTACACATTTCTAGGTGGGTATCTTTTCTCTGCTACACAACACTCAACAGGCTCCTCTTAGTCTATGCTCTGGCATCAGTGTACATCTGCTTCTGTTTGCACAGCCACCATTGACAACAGCAGCAGCAAGGGGTACCACTAACAATAAATGTCTATACTCTGTGGGCATGGCTCCATTCAGCCCTCACCGCAGTCCTGTGAGATAGATAGCTGGCATTTTCTCCATTTCACACACAAGGAAAGATGAAACCATTTTTTTCCTAAATCTTCCAATGAGAGTTAGAATTGACAGTCAATGAAAGGTCCTGCCTTTTAATTACAGCACTATATGACTCCTCTCATTCAGCTGAGTATCCTTTGAAGCAAAAATTGCATGTTTAATTATAGTTGCCTGAGCTTAAAGGGGAAATGGACCACAGGTGGGGCTTTTATAATGTAGTCAGCTCACATAGCCAAGGCTAACACTTTCTCAGAATAGACATATTGAGAATGGTAAAAACTTTTCTTCATTCATTGTCTGGTAGTGCTAATGTCAAATGACGTGGTGTTCAGCACAGCTAGTCACTGTTACTGAAGGTACTGCAGTATGTTTTAAATGTCAGGCAATTCACTGCTCTGCAGGAGGCACATTTGGGGAGAAGTTAGAGAATAGAAGCTGGTTAATCATCCTAGTGATATTATTCATTAATAGTTCTCTTTCTGGTGGTGTTACATTGTTTCAGTGGCTTACTTTTGTGCTAACTCATCAAAGCAACCATTCCCTAGTGAATCACTTGTTGATAAAGGAAGCAAGCATAGCCCTTACTGGGTGACACAGGAAGGATCTTGGGACTGTGATCCTGACAGGATCCTGAGCACTCCGAAAGTCCCCAGGATACAGGGGACTCCTCCATGGTGTACCTGCGCTACTCCAGTTTAAGTTGTTAAGTAGCGTTTACCATGAATTGCTAATAAGATTGCTAATGGCAACAAACAGCCTGGCTTCATACTCCTAGGTGTTTGCTGTCCTTTTCCGAGGCAGTGACATGGTAAGCTGTACGGAATACCCTGGGGATTTCAATGGTAGCCTTTCGTGACAAGGCATGCTTTGTATTCCCACCCTACCTTGAGGAGTTTTTTTTCTCCCCCTCAGAGAACTGGATGCAAGTGAAGGCTATCCGTTCTGGAAGAGCTGGCAGCAAGCTCATTTCTGCCCGTTTCCAACAAGTCATGCTGTTTTGAAATAGGCAGCAGCCCTCATCTTCTGCCCTGTCATTTATACAGTGCAGTTTTCCTTCCTCTCAGTACCCAGTGAGAATATAGAAGACTTTCTTTTCTCTCTCAATACATTTCGTAATCTATCAAGACTTAGCCTATGTTGCACCTCTGGAACACCTCTATGGCAGATTCATTGCCACAGTCCTGTCACCCTCCAGGGTGCCTTCTATTGCTCTTTCAACAACCTAGAATTGGCTTGAGGGCTCCTGACTAGTCCTTCTACATTAGGATGGTAGGGGTGGGTATCATAATAGTTTCCAGTTTGAATCTTGGAGTAGCAATTTATTTTTTTTTTCACCAAGTAAATATGACTGCTCCTGAATTATCATTGTAATAATATTCATTGGATGATATTATTGTAACAGAGATTCAAGACGGGTTACGCCTTCAGGTATGAATCCATTGCATGGAGATAGCTAGTGTGTTGTTAACTAGGAAGAGATTCAGGAGGTTCTCCACAGGGACAAAACCATACCTATATGTGTGTGTTTCTGCTGTAGTACTTGCACATGTGTTTCTGTGAGTGTGGAGGCCAGAGAGGTTGGTGTTAAGTGTCTTTCTTCGCCTTATTTTTGAGATAGGGTCTAACACTGAACCTGGAGCTCACCAATTGGGACAGATGAACTAGTGTTGAAATGAACTTTGCAAGTCATCTAGTCTACTGAGATGAAATCCAGCTATATGCTTAAGTGCTATCATACTAGGCCAATTAAATTAGAGCCTTTGGCCTGGAGCCTATGGTTGAAGCTCCATAGTGCATCTCTCTAACCAGTGGGGAACCATTTAGTACCATAGTCTTTCAAGGCCAGCTTTCTTAATGAGTTATTTGTTGGGTGCTCAGTGAACCAGATACTATGCTATACTTTAACAATACAGTCAGAACCTATTGTACTGACTCATAAAGTTCATGTTTAACTAGGCAAGAAGTATTTAAGAGTGAGTATGGGTACTGGGGTCTGACACTCAATAGTAGTTTACTTTCTTACCATGCCCAGAGCTCTGGGTTTGAGTCTTAGGCCTTCAAACAAACAAACAAACAAACAAACAAAAAACTCCAACCAACCAACCAACCAACCAAACCAACTGCCACCACCAACAAAAAAAAAAAACCAGACTGACAAAACCCAACAACAAAGAACCAGCCTTTGTGTATTAAGGAGTAATAATGAAAATTTTCATCATCATCTTGAATAGCACAGGGAAAATAAGTCTAGGCTCTTAGAGAGATACAGTTTCACAGTTTCTAGGGTGAGAAAGCCAAGCACATGAAGTATGCCCCTGTCAGCTTATTTCATATTGGTTTGATAAAACGCCTTTCTAAAACAACTCCTGGAAGAAGGCATTTGCTTTGCCTTCTGGAAGACATGGCAGTATGAGCCTGAGGCAGCTGCTCATATCACACTGATAGTCAGGAAGCAGAGAGAGATGAGTGATGGTGCGCAGCTCGTTTTTACCTTTCTAGTTAGTCAAAGTCCCCAGCGCTTTGAATGGCATGCCAGTATTCTAGGTAGGATCTCTTATTCAAATAAACATTGCTATAAACAACCTCATACACACACCAAGGCATGTTTTTTTCTTGGTGGTTCTAAATCCTGCCAAGTTGACAATCAAGATTAACTATCACAGCTCAGGAAAGAGATTTCAGGCAGAAGAATGACACACAAACATATCCTGATATGAGACACATGGCATGAATCATGACCTGAGATGTCAGGGTCTACAGTGTGGCCAGAAAGGTAAGGACACACAGATGAATTCAAAGTTCACTTACCAGTTATTCAAGCACTCCTGCTGGTGAAGGCAGAATGAAGGCTGGGAGATCCAAAGAATGCTCTTCATGCTGCTAGGCCTGGATGCTCAGGCTGCTGTAGGCAATATCAAGAGCAGAAAACAAGAGAAATGCACTATGCAGCTCTGGCTATCCTGGAACTATTTTGACCTCAAACTCAAAGAGTCTGCCTCTGCCTCATGAGTGCTGGGATTAAAGGTGTGCCACCACCTTTCTAATACATGTACAGACGGCAGTATTTTCTGTGTTCCCTGACAGTCTGTCATCTTTGTGCATATACAACTTGTGTCCCTTTTTGTCTCCAAATTTACTCACTGTGTAAAGACACCAGTAGAATTTAATGTAGGCCCACCTCAGGCCTGATTTTGTGACACTTTTGTGTTTCCAAATTTATCCTTTAGATAAAGACATCAGTTGGTTTTAATGTGGGTTCTCCTTTTAAGGTAATCATATGTGTAAAGACTCTACTACCAGATGTCACGTTCTGAGGTTCTGAGGGTTTAGACTTGATCATATGTATTCTATCGGTATAAGTATTTTATATTATACACTTTAGATCTGGTAATGTCCTTCTTATAGTTTCTAGTCTAACCAGACAAAGCCTGTTATTTCTACTTGTTGCTGTGGGTAAGTCGAAAACCTGTGGTAGATTTATTTTCCCTTTACTATTATTAGAGCAGCTCTAAAGAGAGAATGGTGTACTCTTTTCTTATTCTAGTGTTGGTAGAGGGGAGGAGCTAGGATAGGGAATGTGTGCTTCGCTGGTCAGGATCTTCAGCAGCCTTCTTTTCTAGACTCCTGTGTCTGCCAGGGCTCTCTGGTGCTGAGGATAGATTCCACCCTTGCTGGCTTAAGTAGGATTTATTGTGAGATATTAGCTGGTTTATAGACGCTTTGATAGGTTGCAGAAATATGCTGTAGGTTAGATTTCCATGAACATTTCCTAGAACCACCCCCACAGGAATCTTCTGACAAGAAAGTTGCTGCCGCCGCTGCCAGCCCTAGAACCACGAAGCCTCTCCTGCCAGCTGTGCGGGTCCCACCATGCTTGTCTCCCAGATCCACATCCCTTCCATCACCTCACTGGCAAAATAGATATCTAGGTTCCACAAGGTCAAATCAGAATTCGTCAGGCTCCAACAGCAGCTGCAGCGGAAGCCTGGATAGAATTGACCAGGATAAAGAGATGCTACGGACGGGCTCTGCTTCTGACTAAAAGAAAAACAGATTTGCAGTATACACATGTTATTTGACTGATGTCTAGGATACTTTTGGTCTTTCTATCTTCCAAGGTCTGCTTTTGAAAATAAACAAAACCTCCCCCCCCCACCAAAAACAAACAAACAAACAAACCAGGATCTCCTTTTATTGTCTTACCTAACAAGGTATGGTGAAGATGCAAAGAGCAAGATGAGGCACAGAGAACTCTCTACATCCCATCAGTAAATGCCCTCATTTTGTTGTGATACTCTATGTGACAAAAGGCTGCTAGACTCTAAAGAAGATTGCATATTTGAAAGTACAGCTGTGCCTTCCAGATTCCCTCAGCTCTTGTCTTGAGGCTCCCCTTGAACCAGTCTTTTCCGGTTTGGTTGTCCAGACCAGAAGATTCTATAGCTATCTTTTCCACTGTGGTATTGTCAGGTTGGAGCATCCTTCATGCTTTGTGTTTTACCTAAGGTTGACTCCTATCTTTCAGGAGTTGGGCGCTATGTGTAGGTGTGGTATGTCTAGATCGGTGTGTCCTCATTGTTGAAGTATAGGAAATGAAAAGCTGTTGTGTCATTGAGAGGGACCGAGGAATCAGACTATACTTCTGTTATGCATGCATTTATAGACAGATTTGTTTAGTAATCTCTCATCTGAGCTCTTTTGTCACACTACCGTTTTGATGCTGCAGTTGTATCAGGACCAATATGAGCACATCTCATTGGCCACTAATTGTTGTATATTCCCCAAAGATACTGGGTAAAATACCAGCTGAATGTGTTAACATTGACAAGTGTCTTCCCTCTTAGTTCTAAAAAAATTTTAAACTAGCATCATTTTATAACTGAAGATGAAACTGGCCCTTTGAAATGGATGAAAATTTAGAGTGCTTTTTCCTCCATGATTTGGATTATGGCCCTTTCGTTGGAAAACCTACTTTGATTTATACAAAGTGAAGTTAAAAGGGAAGGAGAGATATTTGTTATGCTCTTCTTTCTACTCATGAAGAAATGATACTTTACAAAACCCCCACACCTGGTAAAAGAAAACATGGATTCTTTATAAGTGTTATTACGAGGATATAGAAGTGATGGTTAGAAATGTACTGGAGAAGTGTCCACTAATTCACTGTATTGCTGGGAGGATGGATATGAGTGGGTGGGTGGATGGGTGGATACATTGAAGAATGGATGAATGAGTAGCTACCCACTGGTAGCTAAATAGGACAGTGGGAGGGATAGATAGGTGAAAAAATGCCTTGGTGTTTCTCCTCTGTCACACAATCTACCTCATGTGTATGGTGTATCATTGTCCCTTACCCTTGGGTCTGTTGATTATCAAATAAGGTAACATCTGTTTTAAAGAATGACGTAATGCTGACCTGGCTGGAGTGTATTATTCATAAGCCTCTCCAGGAGCACTGCCATCATCACTTGCTTCCCTCTGGGAGATTCCCAGTGTAGATTAACATAACAAACACTCTGGGAACTTCTCCAGAGAAGAAACTTGTTGACATTTAAAATAATCATGTCCACCTTTTTGCTTGTGTGGAACATTAACAAGTTCCCAGAATGTGATTCTGCGAAACAGAGTTCGGGAAAGGCTGGTATGAATCAGTTACAATTATAATTCTCTTCAAAGAAAACAATTGATTTTTTTTTTTTTAAAGACAGCCGGAGACAGCCTGTAAAGCAATTGCTGCATGTGCTAACCTTTATTCTGTATTAGATGAAAGGCTTGTGTAGCAGACAGCAAGAAGGCTTTCCTGAGGTATTATTCCTGGGCCCGTCTTAGGCTACTTGTGAATGGAAGTTAGTACCCTGTATACCTTTCCAGTGTGGCTCTTCTCATGTCAACTGTGTATGTCAGTGTATTGAATTCATGAGGACTGGTTGTTGATGTGCCTACCTGTGATTTCCTTCAGAGATAGGGAAGCCCTGTGGCAGGAGATAGCAGCTTTCCATAGTATTTGCATTCCAGTCTTCTTTTGACCCTTGAGTCCAACGAAAGTGTCTATTATTGCAAGTGCAGATTTATGTGTTTGGTCATTGTCTCTTTGTGGAAAAGGTACCTGCAGAACAGTGTTTTAACCCCACAATTTCCACTTTATATTAAGAAATGCACATCATGTGAAATAATGGAATATAAAAAAATGAAAAGCAGACTTGTCACATGTACATACACACATGTATGCACACACACACACACACACACACACACACACACACACACACACACCCTGCAAACCCACAAGTGTGAAAAGGGATAAATTAGGACACTAGAGATTAGCGGTAACCTCCAGCCCCATACATTTTCTTTGTGTTTGTTTGGTGTTTTGCAAGCTAACATGCAATATGACATCAACCACCTTGAGGTGTGCAGCTCAGTGGTGTTAAGTTCAGATATTCCCACCATCCAGGGTTTCTTCTTTTGCGACACTGACACTGCTTCCCAGTTAAATTACTTCCTACTTCCCTGACCTCAGCCCAGACAGACACCCTTTGACCTTCTGCCTTTAAAGTTTTGACTACTCCGTCCCCCCTTGTGTAACTAGAGTCATGCAGTGTGAAGGGCTTGTTTCCCTAAATTTCAAGCTTCATGCGTGGCGTATATGTCAGAACTTTTCCTTCCACGGTGTGTATGGATCACGTTTTGCTTTTCCGTTCATCTGCCGATAGACAACCCCCATGGCTCCCACAGTACAGTCCCTTTGCATATTGCTGTGCACATGGATGCAGTGTATATGGATGTACTTTGATATCTTTGAGACCCTGCTTTCAGTTCCAACATGGTACTGCTGGACTACATGGTGGGGTTATTCTTCAAAATGTCAAAGTGCTGCCGCGCTCTTTCCCGTGGTGGGTTATAGGATCCCACAGTATCTCATTTCCCCCAACCTAACGTGAATCTTTTGCCTTTGGGTAACAGCCATCCTAATGGAGGTGGGGTGGCGTCTCCTTGTCACACTGCTTTACATTTTGTCTAAAATGCTGAACTCTCTGCGATCCCTTTCTTGCTGGATTTTCGCCTTTGCCTTTAATACAGGCTTACAAATCTGGAATGGTTGTACTTCTATTCTTTTCTTGTTAAGGTGCTGGGTGGGGAGCCAGCAGCCCTTTGTAGAATGACTTTTCCCTTTCTCTTGCTGTAAGGTCCCTCATGTCGCCTGCCAAGCTTGTGGTGTTCCTGCACTGAACATGGCAGTTCTTATAGGTACCATCTTGGGTATGGTCTTAATTCTCCCCAAGATAATATAGTGCTCTCAACTTTTCTCTTGAATTAACTTTAGAATGTTGTTTTTTTTTTTTTTTTACTGCCCTTTTCCATGGAGCATCTTCAGGATTGCTATCGCCATTTGAATCTGAAGTGTCCTTTGCAGGCTCATAATTTTGAAAGCTTGTTTCCTGGAGGATGGTGCTGTTTGGGGAGGTTGTAGAGTCTTTGGGAGGTGGTGCCGAGCTGGCAGAGGGAGGAGGAGTGGCTTGAAGTTGTAGCCCCATGCTCACTGATGCTGGGGTGGGCCTGCTTTCCCTCCTTTCTAGTCCATCTTGATAGGAATACCTTCCATCCCATGTCCCCTCTGCCATGTCCCTGCGTTGTAATGAACTGCATGCCTCTAAAACAGGGAAGCAGAATATGCTTTTCTCTTTTATGAGGCATTTTTGCCTGGCAGTCACAGAGAAACAAAACTAACTGATCCAGCTGGTATGTATTTTGAGAAGAGTAGTTCTGTTTATATGTGTATAGTGAGAATGGTTAGTGTATGCTGCTCAGAAAGATAGATAGATAATAGATAAAACCATGGGAAAACCTTCCCGAAAATGTTTATCAATACTCCATGGTGTTCATTCTGTTCTTTCTTTTGATATGTTTGTCTGAAGTCATAAATCAATTCTTATATTACTGAAAAAGATTATTGAATTAGTTAATTAGAGAATCGTTTAAGTATACAAGTTTGGGTAATAAGGGCTTTTTGTCTGAAATTGTCAAATTATTTTATTATAAATTGCTGAGATAGTTGTACATAATTTGCTATCTAGGTGAAAAATGAAGAATTGCAAGGAAAGCAGCATACCTTCAATAGATGCAAACGATAGACTTCTAAATTCTGTGATGGCATTTTGTAAATATGAATGTATTACATGAGCTCTGAAAGGGTTGTGTTGTGGTTTCATTTGCCTTTAGATATCTTGGGTGGTTAAACATAATGGTCCTCTTGAAATATTCTGAAGTTTAGGCCAGGTCAGAGCAGGCAGCCTTGTTTGTTCTTTGAATGGAATTGAACAGCTCACTTACCAGTTCCTTCTCTAGTATTGACTAGTAATCCTGGCAAGAGCTCCACCCCCACTCCAAGTTCTGCAAACTCTGTCTTTCTGTCCTCAGTTTTCAGTTTGCTGTAGAACAGATGTCAGGGCAGTATCATGGTGGAGATATGGGAAGCAGAAGTAGGCTTTTGTTTGCTATATTTTATTTCATTTTTTTATTATTTTATTTTCAGTAGACTCACATTAAACCCACCTTCCCTGTTTTGTTTTGTTTTGTTGTTGTTGTTTTGTTTGTTTGTTTTGTTTTGTTTTTTCCTTCTCTTCCATCTGCTTTCTGCCTTACTTCATTGTCTTCTCGCTCATCATCTGGCCCTGACCTGTGCACACAATGGACAAGCCCACATTTAAGGCCTTGGTTTCAGTGAGGCACTGAGAGTTGGCTACATGTGACCTTTGCTCCAGGGACTCAATAGTTAATGCATGCATGGCAGACTTAATAAAACAGGGAGCAGGTGACAAATTTAGTCTGTGGAAGCTGCATGCAGGAGAGTGAAAATTGGGAAGAACAGAAAAGACAGCAGGGATTTTCATCAAACAAGGTGATTTAGATGAAAGGTCACAAATTAAATTGAATGTGAATTATGCAGAAGTCATTCGCACTAAAAGATAATGTAGGCATATTGCCTTCTGCCATTGCTTTGTAGTGCTGTTAAGTCCTTCTTGGAGTAAAGAGAACAATATTTGCTGTTCCTTAATAACAGTTGTTACAATGGTTTATGAGACTGTACTTACTGCGACCTCTGCATCATCAGCCAAGTGTACCAAGAAAGAGAAAAGGTATAGGAGTCATAGAGAGAAGACAAGCAGAGCTATTGTGCCAGTCCTTTGTATGAGAATGTGCTCTGTGGGAGTCTAAATATTTTCTGAACATCTCCTTTATACAATCCCTAAAACCTTCTACAGCAGTGAAATTCCATCGGCAGAAATTGGGAGTAGACTTTCCCACTGTGTGCATTTTATTCACTATCTGTATCATCAAATGAGGTGGACTGCAGTAAAATCACCTGGACACAGAGGCAGGTAGGTCCCTGTAAGTTCAAGGTCAGCCTGGTCTATGGGTTGATTTTCGGGACAGCCAGGGCTACACAGAGAAACTCTGTCTTGAAAAACCAAAAGAAAAACAAAACAACAAAAAAACCCAAACCAAAGTCCTGCAATAACAACAACAGCATCATCATCATCAGCAGCAACAACAACAATAACAACAACAAAACAAGCTCATTTTATTAGTGACATAAAACTTTTTATTAGTGATATAAAATTTCTTTTTACACCATAATAAGCAATACTGACTAAATATGTTTATAATTTTAAACTTAGCCTAAGTCTTTGAGATAAATTTAAAGGTACTTTTCCAAAGACCTTACCTTTGGTTTCATTTTTATTATTGTTTGTATACATTAGAACCATTTTGAAGTATGAAGTTCGATGAGTTTTAATGTAGGTAATTTTGATGTGTTTTAAGCAGCTGATATCTTTTACACATGATATGGTGAGAACTGGATTATTCATTAGTGGTAATGGTTATTTGAAATAGCCTTCTTGATTATTTTGAACTTTCCGTATAATTTATTGTGTTGTCTCTCTTTATACCTGATTAAGTGTTCCACTTTCACCAATAACATGTGGGTGATGAAAGTACAAGCACCCAAATGCCAGATATACAGATCTTTGTTTGCATATGCTTACATTACAGGTCTTATCTTTAGTCCACGTTTCCTACCGGGAATCTCTTACACCGTTTCTGTGTTTTGTAAATGAGTTATTTAACTGAGATATCCTTATTTGGAAATCCACTCAGCCAAGACCAGGCTCACTGTGGGTTTTCACAATATGGTAAAGGTGAGACAATGAGTGTGAACTGTTCCTAGGGTTGACTCTGCCCTTCCCTGAGTCCTTCTCATTGGTAAGACTTGTTTTTTATATTTGTTTATGTGTTTGTGCGTATGCGTGAATTTGCCTTGGACATGCGGAGGTCAGAGCACGACCTACCAAAGTCAGTTCTCCCCTTTCTCAGTGTGGATCTTGGGGGTTGAGCTTGGTTCATTAGGCTTGGTGGCAAATGACTTTAACTCTCAACCATCTTGCCAGCCTGGTGAAGAAATTTTGAATACCTGAATTATATATTTTTTATATGCTTTAGATATTTAAAATACTTACGTATATTGTTCTTTATACAGAGAAATCCTAGCATGTTTTCTTAGACCTCTGTGACTCATTCTATAGATAGAATTCTATCATTGATTGTCAAATTGTTCCTTAATATACATCCATAGAGGACTGAAGGTTATATCTCAGCGGTTCCAATAGGCTGTGAGTTTGATCACTTCAAAGGACTATACATGGTGGGACTGATTGTTCTGGCAGCATGTGTATAGTAGAGGATGGCCAAGTTGGTCATCAATGGGAGGAGAGGCCCTTGGCCCTGTGAAGGTTCTATGCCCCAGTGTAGGGGAATGACAGGGCTGATAAGTGGGAGAGGGTGGGGTGGCAGGCATGGGGAGGGGGGAGGCAACAGGGGTTTGTTCTTGTTGTTTTTGATTGTTCATTAAATATTATTTAGAAAATAAAATTAAAAACAAAAACAAAAACAAAAACAAAAACAAAAACCAAAAATGGATAAATAGATCCCCTTCCCTGCCTACCAAGACAACAGCTGCTTCTCTGGAAGGGCAGTGGAGGAGCAGCCCTTCACTTGCTCTCATCTGTTCTGTTTCTTTCCACCTGTACATTCTGTTTTCCAAGCATGGCTTAGAGGGCAGTTAGATTTTAGGGAAGAGGCAAAGGTATGCTCTGATCTAGGCATTAAATGTTATTCTTTTTCTCCCCTACCAGCCCTTCTGGTTGTGGGCCACAAAATGCTTGTCAGTACTCACTTTTCTCTCAGTTCCTTTCTTAAGCAAATACTTAGCTCTGCCACGCTGTTTGCAATGTCTAGAAGTGCATGGATGTATTTGGTATACCAGGCTCAGTTTGACTTCACCCGGTTTTTATACTCGTGTGCTTTTCTTCATGTTCCTTTGTTATTTGTTTTTAAAGTTAAAAATGTCAAAATTTAGTTTTCTGTATTAAATGCACTTTTAGTGAATTATTTTTGGAACAAGTACAAGGTCTTTTAGCCTGATATATGTTATTGTCGTTCATAAATTAATGTGGTTTCCTGGAAGAAAGCTTCTAAATGAAGGGAAAATAAGTAAATGAAAGTTAGTGAGTGACTTTTCAATGATTAAAAGGGATTGAGACTAGAGGTTAATACATTTAGTGTTAATGAAAAACTGTTATTTTTCCCTATCAGAACCGAAAAATCCATAATTATGTTTCATTATGTTGTAGGACTATGGGAGTTAGCAGTTTCTACTCTAGAGCTCCATTTAGAAAAGAAACATCAGGACTTCTGATTCTAAGTCGAAGCTGGTTAACACAGTCACAATTTTGGATTGATTTTGGCCTGGTGGTCAGAATTTTAATATTGGGATATATGGGGGAAGGAAGTTATTTTCACTAGAAAGTGGAATCAGTTGCGGTAATGATCCATGAAAATTCACAAAGGTATAAGGATGATAGATCTCTTCATTTTGAAATTGCAAAACAGTATTATTACGTAACTTTCATCCAAGAAAACATGACTTTGTACTTCCAAGCCCAGTGCTGAACAAGTTTTTAATTTTTGAGCCAGTTCTGCAGTAGAATGCCTGTTTTTTTTTTTTTTTTTTTCTGCCTCACTGTCCAAAATAACAAACAAATATGTGGCTTCCCTCAGACAAGTGCTGGCTAGGTAGGACATATTCTGCGCCATCACACAGGGGAGCTGGGGAAGCTGGGGACCACCTGTCCACTTCTGAGTCTCTCCCTAGTAACTCAGTTTTCATGGAGGTGATTTTCATCTGCCTCTCACAGCCCATACTCCTCTGCTATTTCCTGTGG
>JADRCC010576393.1:0-11759 GCA_019843855.1 Hylomyscus alleni
CCTTACTATTATTTAATCTTTAGTGAGGTAATTATTAAATGATGATGTTCCATATCTTAGGATAAAATTATTATTTATTATATATAGATAAAAATACACTTTTAAAGTGTTTTATAATTTTATGAACAAAAACCCATAGGAAAATCTATTATTATATAATATATCACTATTTGATTGCATAGAATATAAACTAGTCAGTTTTATGTTCAATTTCTTAAATTCTATGACTTCTTGTTATTTAAATCATATATTAATTTTTAAAGTATGTTGGAAACTTTACATATAACATGCTGCTTAATGATCATATATATGTTTTTGTATGTTTTTCTAGAATCATTTCATGCTTCTGCCTAATCCCTAATTTTCATTCAAAACATTTCAAATAGCTTCCATAATCATTGAATGGGGAAGAGTAGAGCTCAGAATCATTGTCCCAAAATCATTGAGTACCTTCAGTGAAGATAAATAGTACAAAAACCTATTTATCCTAGCAAATAGAGAGCAAAAATGTATCAGTGCATGGAATTTATTCTCAGGATCATGCTGAAGAAAATCTTTGAGTTCTAGCACATACTCCTCACATATATAAAAACATTTCATCATTATGAGAAAAAAATGATGGAAATCACTTTAAGATCTCTAAGATCATGTGGCAGAGAAGTTAACAGGATGAAGGTTGTAGTGATGTTATTTTATTGGTGTCTCTGCATGATCACATCAGAAACCCATATATTGTGAAATATCATCACCCTAAAACAGCAACAATAAATTAAGTGAATTCTGTGGATATCTTGTGCTTAGTCTTACTGCTTTCCCAACAGTGTTTTCACATAACGAGGCTTCAGTAAGAACCATCCTAAATCAAAACAAAATATCCAAATACAGTCGATGGGCATTTCGATTTTGTAATGTTGAAAGCCTAAAAGTCTATAGTCTAGGAGACACTTTATTTCTATGAACCAGAGAAAATAGGGGCAAAAATAGTAGGTGGGAAATTATAGCAATGACATATGCAGGCAAGGGATCTCCCCTTACATAAATTTGTTTCTAATGTACCACAAGTAACTTAGTAGAAAGTATCCTGAATGAAAACTAAAACCCCACTTTAATGAGAAAGCTCTAATTTCAAAATGTGATGGAAAATGGTTAAAAAATTACATAGGAGAAAAAAAAAAACAATGTTTACTTGGTATATAAACAAAATCAAACACATGAAAACAGTGATAGTTTAAATTTTCTCTATTTTAAAATAATAGTTCATTCAAAATTTTCACTATGATGTCAGAAATGGGTTGAAATATAAGATCTCAACCACTTTCTACAAAATACTGACTCAGCCAGTGAATTCCAGAAATTTTGAAACCCTATTGGAAAGTCAGCAATCATTCTGGAACTGAAACAAAGAAGCCCCTCTTCCTTGCTAGATTGGCTATGGCTGAAAGAGCATAACTTCTCAAGTGATCTTTTACTAACCACCCCCACTAGACCAGCAACCTGCTACATCGACTATGTAACTTGCAACAACTCTGACTCTGTGTATACATAGTGTTCTATATGTCATCACAAATGAGTACAGACATCATTGACAGGAAACAGACTTGCAAAGAGCTACTCTGGCTGAGGATAAGATAACTTATAGCCAATTGTGTGATGTTCATCCTCAGTTATGGAATAGAGAGAAAAATGCTTAAACTCAGAAGAATCTGCCAAACAGAGGAAGCCAAGTTGGAGGATGGATTTGCATCAGGGAAGCTGAGATACAATTGGCACTCACTATCTTGATGTCAGATTAGATTCCAGGTTTTGCCATGTGAAGTTGTGAGCAACAGATTGAATATTAACAAGTAAAGGACCACAAATTATCATTAAGAGAATTGGAACTTCAATGGCATCTACACTCTGAACATGTTCCCTGAAGTCAGAAGATAGTCTTTGTGTAGAATCATTCAATGAGACAAGTTGACTTCATGACAGGATTCAGATTGGCAGTCCAGGAGACTAACCCTAAGAACTAGGCAAGTCCAGGCAAGTGAGTTACTAGGAAAAATCCTAGGCTTTAAGTAGCTAATCAGAAACTTTCCCACCATCAGAAGCTAATAAGCCACCTGGCCTGAAGTAAGGACAATGGGTCAGCATTGAGGAGTTTCCAGGCCTCCCCAGGAACAGTTCCCAGCCCCCATGCCACAGTAATGGGATGTCCCTAGAGATGGAGTAAGATAAAGGTCACCTACCCCAGAATACCCTAACATGCTTTAAATCAGGCCTACGAGCTCACTTGGGTGTTATGAGAGACACCAGCATGCTAGACTTCTGCATAATAAAATATTCTTTGCATTTATATTCGGTTTGAGTCCCAGATAACATTCTTCAGTGAATTACAGACCCTTACACATGAAGATATAAGCCTAGAAGTCTTATTCAATAGGAATTCAATAGGAATGGCTTTGGAAATTCCCTAAACTGCATTCTTCTCACTCCATCTAAATTTTTCTAGATGCTCCTTTGGAATATCAAATAGAATCCTGAGTACTTGGTGAGCTGGTGGGTGGTATTTAAAAATTCATTCATGCAAGCCTCAAAGAAAGATAATGGGGAAAGGGGGAGGGCAGGATCCAAAAGGAGAGTGATTTGTACACAACAATTTGAGGAGTCTCTATTCTCCTCAAACTTTTTCCAACATGAAATTTTGAATAGTTGTTGTCAATTACTTTGAGCTTGATTTTAATTTTGGATGTATTTTATACTGCCTGCAGACATACAATGTGTGGATTTACAAAGTTTCTTAGAAGAAACTGGTATTGTATCCTTGTCATTCTAGATTTGAAAAAATTCTGAGATAAAATTCGGAGTGTTCTCTGTTTATGATTTGGCAATATGTTTTCCTAATTCAGACAGTCGCATGAGGAAGATCCTTGTGGGTAGGTAGATGACTTCATGCATACATGAATGAAGGGGTTATTTAAAGGATACATAGAATGCACTTGAATATAGATATCATTATATTGATATTTAAATTCTTCAGGCTAACATCTAAAGAAAGACTTTAGCAGCATACAAAAAATAGTGAAGAGATACTAAAATATTTTTTCATATCATTTTGGGATGACAATAAATTTAAGATGTTTTAAAATAAACAAAATATTACAGTTACTTGTTCACAGATGTATTAACTGGAAACCTTTTTAAATTGCTTTATCTCAGGAGGATGCTGATTGTAAGAAAGAAAATGAGCAGATTAACATGAAAAAGAAAAAGGGACAAATGGTAAAATTATTTTGTTCATAAACCTTCATTAAAAAATACTTCTAGATTCATTTGGGTAATAAAGTTTCTGGAGGTTAAGTTTTAAGAAATAAGAAATTGAAGCTGGGTATTAGTGGCGCAGGTCTTTAATCCCAGCACTTGGGAGGCAGAGGCAGGCAGATTTCTGAGTTAGAGGCCAGCCTGGTCTACAGAGTGAGTTCCAATACAGCCACTGAGAAATCCTGTCTCGAAAATACCAAAGTAAAAAAAGAAATAAGAAATTGAAAGCATAACAGAAGAAACAATAAATGGAGATTCTCATCCGTCAAGCTGGCTGAGCTCTCTTTATAAAGGAGGCATTTAGATGACCTTAGTAAAATGAAACTACACACAAAGAGATGAGACTAGTGGTAGTATAACAGAATATGTAAAGACATATTATCAAGCAAGAAAGTGTACCACACAGAAACCTAAAAATATCTCCCAGTCCTCTTGGAATCTGATTAAATTATGTAAGGTATTATATTAGACTTGTTTTTAATCAAAATTTAACTATAGTTTTCTTCTCTTCAATTCTAAAAGTAGGGGGCTTATAGTTGTGCAAACGGATGTTGAAAAGGGTTAAGTGACTTGACCAAGATGGCTCAATTACTAAATGGTTGGGTTAAATGCAGGTCAACCTGACCCTGAAGCCCATAAAGAATAGATTTCATAAAAGCAATATTTTCCCACTAATTGTTACTTCTGAACAAAATAACGTAATTAATGGAACATAAGAATAAGTCCAAAAATAGGTAATAATTGTTCAAAGTAAGGAACAGCTTGATTTAAAGTAACAAAGAGGTCGCCGTGCACCAAGTAGAATTAATGGGAAACATAAAGCCCAAAAACATACCCCTGATAAACTGCAGTTTTAAACTATGAAGAAAACATGATTTAAGCAATTCTATCTTTTTAAAAAATAAATTCTGAGAAAAATGAATCTTCTAAGTCATTAGGATTCTTCTAGGTACTACAATCCTACAGAAAACGTTAACATTCCTTTTTAGCTACCGTATGGAGTCACCACAACATGAGGAACTCTATTAAAGGGTCACAGCCTTAGGAGGGTTGAGAACCACTCCATTAATGCTTTATTTGAGCAGTCTTATGTTACTTTTATTGGGTAACTCTTCTGTTTTCTGAGTTTGTGTTTCCATGGGAGGAGGGTGCACAGAAATGTGTATTTGCTTGTGTGTGTGTGTGTGTGTGTGTGTGTGTGTGTGTGTGTGTGCATGCACACATGTGTGTCTTTCTTATGCTTTACCCCCTCTGTTTCTGTATGCTTTTTTCTTTTTTCTTTAATTTTTAATGGTTTTGGCATGAATGATCTCTGAAGAAATATTATAGAAATAGATGCTTGAAAAGGTAGAGAGAATCTGGGAGGGAACCAGAGAAGAGAAATTGTGTTCAGAATATACTGTAAGTAAAGAGAAATATTTTCAATAAACAAAGAAAGTATTGATACCAAAAGGAAAATAAAAATATTGAATGTATTAACAATGTGTGAGTTTTAATATTTAATAATGTTCACTTAACAATAAATGTGAGCATCATTGGAAAACTGTTAATAAATATTTTGACAATATAACTTAAAATCATATTTGATACTATAAAACCTATAAATATTAAGCAACACTAAACTGACTTAGCTGGTTTTCTATGTATTAGCATATGTATGTAACAATAATAACTAAAGAACAAGAGGCTGCCGGGCGGTGGTGGCGCATGCCTTTGATCCCAGCACTTGGGAGGCAGAGGCAGGCGAATTTCTGAGTTCAAGACCAGCCTGGTCTACAGAGTGAGTTCCAGGACAGTCAGTGCTATACATAGAAACCCTGTCTTGAAAAAAAAAAAAAAGCCTAAAGAACAAGAGGCCTTAAATTTTTTAACATTTCATCAAATTGCAGGGAAAGCTGGATAATTGCATATGCTTTTCTCATCGAACTTTCATAGATGATACAAATTAGTTCACATATTAATAATAAGCCTAGGTGTGAAATAAAGAACTGTAGAGTTTCTAGAAAATAACTTAGAAGGAAGATCTATGTGATACTGAGAGTGGTAATTAGTATTTAGATAAATTAGGAAATAAAGTTCACAGGAAGATAGTAGTATGGTTATTTTATTAACATTTAAGAATTCTTGTTTATGAAAAACACTTCAGGGAGAATCAAAAGTGAAAAACTACCTGGGGATTTTCTTACTGTTAATACTAAATAATAACAGAAAAATTTTACTTAAGGCTGGCCATCTGGAATTGGATAATTATTTATGGGTCTTATGTCTGAAGAAAATGAATTGTTCCTTTCTTCACAGTTTCTGATTGTTTATAGTCCTTCATCAAGGTTTGGACTGATCCTTGCTGGTGAACCAATGTTGCTGGTATTGTTCATGTCTGTTTTCACAGTTTTATTAGGTAGAGTTCATAGGTGCTACTTCCCTGTTCTATTTAGAAGACACAATCTGTCACACTTAATGGTTCTCTGGTGTTTATAATATTTCCTCTTCCATATTCTCCAATGTTCCCTGAGCCTTAGGTTTACAAATTGTGCTAATATATGTCATTTTGGCTTGGACATTTGTGATGGCTATTCTTGGTTGGCAACTTGAGTTGATCTTCAATGAGCTAAAACCTAAGCAACTGGGCATAACAATGAGTGGTTTTCTTGACTGGATCATCTATGATGCAGTAACACCTGGGCCATACATCCTTGTGACAGTACACATAAAGAGACATGGAAAAGGAAGTTCTCATTGCTTGTCTGTTTGCTTTTACTCTCACCAGCAGGTTCATCTACCCTGATTTAGGGTCATTTCTTCACAGGTATTAGAATCCACTTTGTCTGTATAAAGTAGACTGATGATCAGCAGATCTTTGGGAATCCTTCAGGACTCCAGCACTAAATTGGAAGTGCTGAGATACCCAGTCTTGTGAAGGGCACAGCTACTGACACACTGGATTTTCTTTCACAGGATATCTATGTTTGGACCACGCCTATCATAGCATGTAAGCCATTCTAATACAACTGACATGGTCAGTTGCTCTCTGTTTTGACTAGTTGTATCTTCCTGTAACTGTCTCTGCTTTGATGAGGGGTGACAGCTTCATTTACTCATGTGTATAAGAATAGTATTTTTGAATGCAGTTAGAATTTATAGAAGCTTAGGAAATTGCCATAGTAGGTTTTCACTTGCGATTCATGACATCATTTGTCACTAATAACTGGGTAGATTTACAATACTATGCACAACTACCTTCCTATTTAGCAGGCTCAGTCCAAAATTTGTTGGTTGCCACAAAGATTTGAGGTCCACTATGAACTACCAGTCATATTTATCTATGCTGAAAATTTTTGTGGTTTCTAGGTATCATAGCTAGGTAGAATTAACTATTGAATGATTTTCTCTCTTGGAAGTTTACATTGTACTTTCCAGTATTATGGAAGCTATTACTCAGGTGGAAGACATTGGTCTCCTTTATAGCTCAATGCCTCTGAGTCCTGCATCTATGTGGGTTATGTGTGCCTACATCTGTATGGGTTATGTTTTCAGCAAGAGGAACTCATTTGCAACCTATAGCACATATTGTTTGAAAAGTCTCTTGCACATCCTTGTCAACAACATAAAAAGAGATTTTTCCCTCCTGGGTCTGGGCCTTTGTGGTTGGTTCTAGGAAGCATTTCACCCCAAGTGGTGCAATTTTATTTAAGATATATATATATATATAACACTATCTGTATTATATATAACTTAGGCAAAGCAAAGCAATATGGTTCCTTGTAGCTTTTCCAAATCTCCTCTGTGTCTATTATTCTCATTTCTACTTCCTTGTTTCTCATTTCTGTACCAATTTGTCCTTCCTGTACTAAGTTTGGGTCTCCCTTTTTATCTTCTTTTTTTGATCCTTTTTCATCCTTAATACCACCTCCTTCCTGAAAACCCCATAATTCTATTATAATGATGAGGTAGCCACCACACAGATCTCAATTAAGTTGCAATCAACAAATGCCTATCTAGCCCTTCTCAAAACTCTCAAGGGCAATAAAAATAAGAGAAATATGGATAGCCATCTCAGCTAAAAATAACCTAAAGAAACGGGATAACTAACTGTAATCTGTGCCTTAGGAAAAATGCTGAATCAGAATAATTGGGAGAAAATTTATAAAAATTAAACATAGCATAAGAATTTGCAACTATTTTTAAAAATGTATCATTTGTCTGTCAAAATGTTTATAGCAGGAGAAACCTGGAATGTTTTTATATACATTTTTATTTTTAAATCAATTCAATTAATAACATTACAACTGAAAAATCTTAAGTCTGAAAATTCTTCAAAAGAAGAAAATTTTTTGGCATTAAACTGATGCCACTTGTGGAATATAATAACACATTACCTTAGGAGATGAACTGAATTTAAAAGCAAGTACTAAAAGTATTGTATAAAATTTATGTCAGACCACACGTATGTGAAATATGCCTTGTTTTTTTTTTTTTTCTTAACTCATAGAGTTCATCCACAAGATAGTTTATGGGAAACAGATAACAATAGTATAAAATACATGAAATATATAAAATCACAAGTCATTGTAATTCTAAGAATTTCAAATATTTGCTACCCAAATGTCAACATTGTTTCTCAAATAAAATGATTACTGATGAAGTATATAAATCTGAATTATTTACTATAAAACCCTGCTACAGCATTTTCTCTGTCCAATCACATTAGGGTAGTGACAGGCCTGCGACTTGACAAGAATAGAGAGTTGGAGGAGGACAAAGGTCACAGGAGTAGGAGGAGGTGTCGTGATCATGGAGGCAGACGATGAGGTGGAGCCAGACTCCATGAACTTATACAACCAAGCAAAGGTTTTTACAAAATAGATTAATTCGGTTAGAATATTGGCTTTATTATTTGGTTCTGCAATTATTGTATTGGCATCTTGTAAATTGCGATTTTATTATTATATAAATCTGATTGGATATTAAGGCCTTAAGAGTCATGCTTTACTTACCTGGTCTCAGGAACTATTTAGATAAATGATTGTGGGTGTGTGTAAAGAGTTCATGTGAGCGAGATGACTTTAATAGTTGGGAGAGAATAATAAGAGCCTGCTGGGACATGGTGATGCCATGAACCTGTCCCCATGGGAAAGTTTGCTGGGTGGATTCATTTTTTTTAAATATTCCAGCAACAAAACCCAAATCATTTTATTATATCTTGTTTTTCAGTGATACTCAAAAATTCACCTTCTAAGCTTATTTTCCCTTAACGTCCTTTTACAGGCAGAATACTGTGATGCCTGTCACCTTTGAAATTATCCTCTCAGTCTTTAGCTCCTTAACAGCAGCCACAACAAATAATCATTTCGTTAAAGATTACTGTATCACAAGCAGAGAAGGTAGAAAGGAAAACGAGATGCTATTTCTTGTTTTCTGAATACCTATTAACTGAATAAAGACATTACAAGAATACTAGGATTTGTGAATTCAAAGAACAGTAGATTTGCTGCATTTGTTGCTGTGGGAGGTTCCCTGAAGGAACATAGATCATTTTAGTTTCTACTTGCCTAGTCTTATCAAATTCATTGAACTACTCAGTAGGTGTTCACTGTCTGATTTTATATATGTATCTTTAAAATGTAACAAGTAACAGACTTATAAATAAATGTAAATGAATCTCCTGCCATAGATACTAAACCATGTCTACCATGAGGAGTAACAAATATTTGGTGCTCCGTGATACAATGCATTAAGAACTGTGCTAGCAATGAAGGAGCCAAGCACCTCCTGTCTGTTCTTTAAATAATAGTATTTACATACTACGAACAAATGTGATAGTGAATGGCGGGAACAACTGTGACACATGATATCTTAAACATGAGCAGGTTTGTTAGTGATATGCCTTGCACAGACTGTTCATTTTGAAGTCTTTTGTTCATTTATTATTTGTTAATCGATCTAGGTATGATTTGAACATAAGGCTGCCAAGACTATGTATGCATGCATGATGAGTGGATTCACAGTTGCTAATTACATCTATTGATGTTGAAATAAACTAAAGAAATTATAATGAATTATTTTGATTAAATTAATATTATTGTCCTACATAATATTAGAATATTATGTAGAATAAATCAGAGGCCTCTTTACATCTCTGTCACTTGGAATGTTTGATGATTAATCATATCCGTTGTCATTGTTTTGTCTTTACTTCTGCCTACTTGTGTTCTTTTTTAATGGGACTTTTAATGGAAACATGTATTGTGATTAACTATATGATTGCTGTTTCTAGGATACATATGTTATGTGAGTGAGGTTCTGATAGGACAAACAAATAATTTTACATTTTCTCCCCTTTTTCTTACTGAAATCCTAATATAACTATGCTTAAATTATCAGATTATTATCACTAGTGAAATGTGTCTTTTACAAAAAGATTTGGTGGAAGAGGTAAATATTTTCAAAACCTTTTGCTTGTAAAAATTTTTGAAGAATTAATGAAAATGAATGAAACATATTTTTACATCTATAATAGGAAGCATATTGTTTTAAGAAATGTGAAAGTATGTTTTAGGTCACATAAACATGATAACAATTTTATAATTGCCTATAACATTTTCTTTAGCAACAACAACTTTAAATAGCTATGGTAAATATAGAAAAGATGAATAAAACTTAAAATGTAGCATATTTTAGAGTCAAAAGTTTATTTAATATGTTTGATGGTTTTATAATATAGTTTTGATGGCTGATCTTGGTTGTCAACTTGATATGCCTTGAAAAATTAATTTGAGCTAGAAATATTAATTCAAAAACTGCCACCATCAGATTAGCCTGAAAACATATTTTTGGGGGGATGTTATTGAATGTCATTTGATGTAGTGGTTCTCAGCTACTGTGGGTAGGGCACTGAGTTCACCCCTGTTCATATTAGCCTGGACAGTATAAGAAAGTCTGAACCTGAAGTTGATAGCGCACTAGCACACAGAGTTTGTGGTTTCTGCTTCAAGTTCTTGCCTTACTGAAATTCCAAACTTCTTGAGTTCCTGTTTTATTTCTCCCAGGGAATGACTATAGTCTGTAAGAGAAGATATCTTCCTACCCAAAAAAGGTACATTTAGTTTGACTTTGCTAAGAAAGCTCCATAATATATGCCTTTATACTCATTTTAAAAAAATCATAAGAAGTATTTGTTTTAAATACCAAAAAGTACTTTAATTTTTTTATAATGATCATTTTACTTATTCACTTTATATGCCACTCACTGCCAACCTCCCAGTCACTCACTCCTACAATTCTTCCCCCATCCTCTTTTCCTCTGAGCAGGTGGGGGCTCTCTGTTTATCCCTCATCCCGGGGACATAAACTCTGTGTGAGGCTGGGCACATCCTTTCCTACTGATGTCAACCAAGGCAGTCCAACTAGATGGACATATACCATATACAGGCAAAAGCTTTTGGGATAGAAAATATTCAGATTATTCTGGACCCACATGAAGGTCAAGCTCTACTTCATCAACAGAAGGAGAGACCTTTGAACCTGTGAAGGTTCTATGCCCCAGAGTAAGGGAAGGTCAGGGCCAGGAAGTGGGAGAGGGTGGGTTGGTGAGCAGAGGGAGGGGGGAGGGAACAGATATTTTTTATTTTCCCAGAGGGGAAATCAGGAAAGGCGATATCATTTAAAATATAAATAATGAAAATACCTAATTTAAAAAAACAAATAAAATAAAACACAGATTAAAAAAATACTCAAAGAAATACTGGCAAAATGAATCCAGGAACACATGAAAAACATTATCAATCATGATCAAGTAGGCTTAATTCCAGGGATACATGAATGGTTCAATATACAAAAATCTGTCAGCATAATCTTACATATAAACAAGGTGAAAAAAACATGATCATCTCATTAGATGCTGAAAAAGCCTTTGACAAAGTCCAACGTACCTTCATGTTTAAAGTGTTAGAGAGATCATGGATACAAAACATATACTTAAATATAACCAAAGCAATATGTAGCAAGAAAATATCTGGGGCATGCAGCCTACATAGGATCAAGGGCATCTCTTCCCCTTGATACCAGATAAAGCCTACTTCCACCTGTTGACCCAAAGAAGATATACCAGTTCTGGAATTCAGTGTCTCAGGCTAGTTGAGTCCACTCTTCTTTAAGAGCTCCAAGTGAAAGTACACTTGTTATTTCATACATTTTCTTTATTTTTTCCTTGGAACACATTCTTTGCCATCATTCTACATCCTAAAGATGGTGAGAATACATGTTATTAGTATCTATTAAACATTAAATTTTGCCAATTCTTTCTGGAGCTTCATGTAAAGAAAGCAATTAAAACTTATAAGTCTTTCACACATAGTTTACTGATTATTATATTATGTAAGAAAATACTAAGGTTAAGATGTTAGAGTAAATATGTACTTAGCATGATCTTAAGAGTTTCATTTAGGCAGGGAAGTGGT
>JADRCC010576395.1:0-13612 GCA_019843855.1 Hylomyscus alleni
TAGCACCTAGGCACCTTGCAGCATGATCACTGGGCTAACTGGCAGCATCCCCTAACATCCTCCTGATGGAAGCTGCTGTTGAGCTTGTGAGCAGAGTCCAGGGGAGTCGGTACAGGGCAAGGCTCTCTGACCCAGACACAATCCTACTGCAGCATGAGACAAACTCCATAAGGCCTGTGTGACCTGCAGGTGCCCAAGAAGGTGTCCAGAGCCCGCCTGCAAGTCCCCTACAGCCTGCACACAGCCACTGTACCCAGAGGGTCCCCACTGTGACTGGAACCCCTGCCCACTGGCCCCCTGCCCACACTCTCCGTGTATTAGTCCCAGATCCACAACCCTGACCCCATCTTAAACCTCTCAATCCTGTGGCCTCGGTCATACTGTCCCAGGGTCCCTGAAAATTCCCTCCAAACTTGTCCTTCCTCAGTCCCCCTCCACAATCCTAGGCTAGCAGGCAGATCTCTTTCTCCACTGTGGCAACGAATGCATTAGAGTGACTAATCCTCTCTGTTAGACTCCCTGTCCAGCCTGCTGTGCAGCTTTGATGGCCCACACTCCCAGTGGACCCAGCTGGATGTTCCTAATCCTCACACATTCGCAGCTCAGCCTCCTCCTCTGTGGCCAGGGATCACACTTCCGTGCCTCACACTGAGCCCCAATGTCCTTTCCTAAGGCCCATAAACTCCTGTACTACTGCCTGCCTGTCCGTCCCGCCTTGTGCTTGAATCCTCCACTGTGACTGGATGAGAAATGAGGAGGGGTATTGTTCCCCTCCCTGTTATATACCAAGGCTCCGACAGTGGACTTCTGGAGAAATAAAACATCAAAACAAGGGGTGCCAGCATCTGGAGGCCCAGCACCCAGCGATGGTAGGGATAGACAGACAGGGTTTCTCTATTTAGACCAGGCTGGCCTCGAACTCACTCTGTAGACCAGGCTGGCCTCGAACTCAGAAATCCGCCTGCCTCTGCCTCCCAAGTGCTGGGATTAAAGGCATGCGCCACCGTCGCCCTGCTAGGAATAAACATTCTTATAACGGCTAGCTCTCAGGCCTTCTGCACACAGCCTCCTTCAGGGCAAGGGAGAGAATCAGGGTGTGCTGAGCTCATGTAGATGGTGAAGAGGGATTAACCATGCCCTGACACACTAGAGCTGTGTCTGCAGAAGGACATGATCAACAAGACCAATGGGTGGGGTAGGGGTAATTGAGGAGATGCCCTGCAAGAAGGGGACCGGAGAGATGGTTCACCAGTTAAGAATATGAACTGCTCTTGCAAAGGACTTGAAAACTTCAGCTGGGTCTCAGCACCCACCCGGAGTGACTCGGGACCTCTGTGGCTCCAGCTCTAGAATATCTGCTGCCCCCTCTGGCCTCTAGTGGTACTGCACACAGAAGACAATTTGAAATCACAAATATATATTTTTAAAGAAAGAGATGATGAGGATATAGGAAAACAGAGGTTCTCCCCTTGGCAGTGATAGGAAGCACCTGTTGGCTGATGGGCTGAGAGCTGGAAGCAAGCCATGCCCTACAGCTGGAGTCAGAATCCTCCTGGCCTCCGGGGCAGGAGGCCTAGGCAGATCTTAAGAGGGAGGTAGACATTGCCTAGGCCCCCCAACCCAGGGGGAGATTCTCACAGCATCGAGCTAGACTGACTGGAAAGCCCGAGTCTCAAAAAGACAAGGAGGCTAGCAATCGAGAACAGCAACTGAGGGTGACATCTGGCCTACACACATGTGCATGTGTGTGTACACAGACACACACACACACACATACAATGTAAGCATCGAGGGATGAGAAGGGATGGGATCAAACGGGCGACTCCATCCACGTGTGGCCATACAGGTCCATGACAGCTTTCATTTGGCTTGTCCTGCAGAGGTTTGTTAAACACTGGCATCCCATGAAAGACAAGAGCCTGGGTAGCTACAATGTTTCTCCACAGGAGGCAGCTCCCTCCTGGCTTCTTTTCTTTCTCTCCTTTTCCCTCCTGTGTTTTATCTTACCTCCCTTTTGTGGGATTTAGTTCAGCTGTACTGAAGCGGCTTGGATTTCACGTCCCTGCCTCCTGGCAGGCCGTGCCCTGGCTAGGAGGACAGTGAGAAATGAGAGTGTCCAGCTTCCTGGCCACCCCCTGGACGGCTCTGCAAAGGAAGATAGGAGCATAGCCCCCAGCAGCCAGAGGCACGAAGGCTCGATATGAAATGATTCCTTCCTAGGGAGTTAAATCCCTGCCTTATCTAATTTTGTATCCTGAGGCTGATTAATTTAAACTCCAAAATAAAATAAACATCAGCTTTAAATAAGGATTAAGTACTCAGCAGGACCCGGAGTCGATCAAACTGACACTGTACATTTTATGGTATGGATTGAGGGGCACGCGCTGGGGGTGCCTTGCTGGGGAAGCGCTGAGCTAAGCAGAGGACTTTGTCAGTGCTGTGCCTCAGGAAGACAGGAAGACGGCCAGCTTTAGTCCTGTGATAGGGGTGGGGGTGGGGGCAAAAACTTCTCAGAGGCATGGGATGAAAACTGTGAGCTCTGCCCTATGTCCCAACTAGCATGTCCCTGTGAGGGAAAGGGGAAGTCAGGGCAGGCTGGAGTGAGCCCCGAGTGCCCAGAAAACAACAGGGGCTTGGGGAGATGGTTCTGTGGGCCAAGCAAGAGCAAATGCCTGAGTTTGGGCACTATCACGCACACATGTAATCCCTGAGCTCCTACAGGGAGATTAAGGCAAAACAGAGATGTCTCCAGAAACTCAGCTAGCCTGGTTTATGCAACCGCAAACAATTCATTCCTCAGAATGTGAGGACCTGAGGCTGCCCCCTGTCCTCCCACACTACAGCACAGGCGCATCTGCACACACACAAATGGGCACACACGCCGGGGGGAGGGGGGAGGGCTCAGGGCAGGGATGGGGGATGGGGGAAGAGAGAAAGATTTAAAGGATAAAGAAAGAAAAGAAGGGGTGCACGTCCCCTGGCCAGCCACCACAGCCATCACTACTACACAGCTGCCAGGAGGTCTTGGTTTCCTCCACAGCAATCAGGAGGGAATGAGGAAGGCAGGACGGCTAGGAGTCAGCTGGTACTCTCAGATGGACTAACCCACCATCCTGAGATAAGAAAGAGAAAGAAAAGACCGCTGGTGGAGTCTATCCGGGCAGCATCACAAGGAGAGGTGCCAGCCCTAGAGTGAGCCGCACTGGGTGGGGCTCCCCACCCCCGCCCCATGATGGACACGTCAAGGCTCTGGGATGCTGTGTCCCAGAGTCACGAGGCTGGAACAGGACACAGAATTTCCCAGACCCACGTCCATCGATGGCTTAGGTACAATCTCAATATTAGTCCACGTTCATCACAGCAAGCCTCACACAATCTGCTTAAAGGAGAAAAGCAATTCTGCTCGTTTTCCTGAGGTTCTGTTTTCTGCTCCGCTGTCTGTGCTGAGGAGGGCATTGTAGCTGCTGGAGTTTGCAGAGAGTCGAAGCTCCTCACACCTTGCCTGGCAGCCTGAAAGTAAAGGACAGGCCAAGGAAAAGGCTGAGGCAGAGATGTATCAGAGGGCACGCCCATCCCGACCCGCCTCCTCCAATCATGACCTGCTTCCTCCAATCAGGTACCACTTTGTAGTTTCCACCACGCCCCCAAACTGCCACCAAAGCATGGAGCGCTAATGGGCTAACCCCAGAGTCCTCCTGAGCCAATCACCTCTCAGAATTAGATCCACCAGCTGAGAATCAAGACTTCAAGGCAAGAACCCCGAGAGTCAGTGCTTCTGTCCCTCTCCCAAGTCACACATTGACACCCAACCCCCAGGGCTGTGAGCATCTGACCTTTCCGATATGGTTAAGCCATTGGCCTTTTCTCTCCTTGAGGCTCCTTCACGTATTTCTTCTGTGTGACCCGAAGAAATGCTCTACTCTCTGAACTGCTCACAGCTCAGCTCAGAAGTCCCTTCCACAGATGGCTGCTTAGCGCCTACCCCCACAAGGACACTGTGTGGATGTTGGGGGTATAAAACAATCCCCTTCCGTTGGCATTGTATTACCTTGAGAGCAACCAAGACAAGGCAGGCGCTAGATAAACGGGCGGGAAGCTCAATGTAGTCTGTCTGAAGCAAGCTTGAAGGCTTTCCTGACGGGCAGCTTCACTGCCTACCAACATTCATGGGTGTATCTAAGTCTTCCCTAACTGCAGGGCTGCTGAGAAAGCACAAATCTGAGAACACAGAAATAGGGAAAAGAAAGGAGGGGAGGAGAGGGGAGGGAAGGGTAGGGAAGGGAGGGGAGGGGAGTCAAAGAGAGGGCACATCCTTGGCATGCTCAGCTATAGGATTCTTGCAGAGGGAAAGACAGCCCTCCTGGACCCGTGGGTGTCAGGCCAGTGGACAAACATGGCCATGTTGACTCTTTAGCATGTGGACTTTGAGAATTCACTCAGAGAAGATTTTCTCCAGTCCAGGTGTCTGGGATGTGGAGGTACCTAAAGGGCTCAGAGGAGGAGGATTCAGGGCAGTGGGGAGGGAGCTTCTATCACAACCAACAGAAATTCATTCGTCTGTGCACAAGAATGGCTATGTGTCATGAGAACTGGCTGGTAGGCACACTACACACTAGATACACACACCACACACCACACACCACACACACACACACACACACACACAGGTCACCTGCAGCCCCAATGGCAGCCTGTGCAGCAGGTACTGCTGATGAAGTCTGAAGTCAGTGAGATTTAAATTTACCACTTTGTTCTGATTTCTGATCTGATTCTTAGGGTGTTAAGAGTAGCCATAAAGATCCATAAAAATTAATAACTTCTGGTCAAAGGGACAGAACTCCCCCCCTCCGCCCTTACAAAGAGGCATAGCATTCCAGGTGTGCTGGGTCAATCATCTGGCCAAGAGCCCACCCCTAAGAAGGCAGGCCCATCTTCAGCCTGCTAAAGGAACAGGCAGAATAATTTTCCTTTTAATGAGACACTGTTCTTTTCCTTCCCCCAATTCCCACTGCACAGTGCAGTTTTTGAGCCACCGTGAGGCTCACCTGGGTCTGCCCTGCCTATTTGAGTCCTGATCCAGGAAGACCAGACTTTTTCTTCTCCTTTCTCTCTCTCTCTCAGATGCTGGCCAGAACCGGTACTCTGAGCCTCTTCTTCCCTTCTCCAAAGCCTCCTCCACCATGTGGCTGCTTGGCTGCCATGTGTCTGACCTCCATATCAGCTCAAAAGGCATGGCTCCCTCTTTTTCCTTCTCTCTGCTCCTGCCCTGAGAATTTATAGCTTGCTTGTCCTGAAGTTTTCTTTTAAATGCTAATAAAATCGTTCCCAAGCTTAAATCTTTTGTATTTTGTTTTTTCCTGTCTCATCTGTTATTTCCTGTCTCATCTGTTATTTCCTCCTCTTCCTCCTCCTCTTCCTCCTCCTCTTCCTCCTCCTCTTCCTCCTCCTCCCCTCTTCCTCCTCCTCCTCCCTATTCTTCTTCCTCCTCCCCTCCTCCTCTTCCACCTCCCTCCTCCACTCCCTCCTCCTCTTCTTCCTGGTTGCCCCAGAGAGGAGAGAGTCCGCACATAGAGTGATCCTGCCCCCAGTAACTGCAATTGGTAAATAAAGATGCTGACAGCCAATAGCTGGGCAGAAGAAACATAGGTGGGATTCAGGATTCCTGGGCTTGGGATCGGAGCAGGGAGGAGGAGAAGAAGAACATGCAGGAGGAGCGAGAAGCCACGATGAGTTAGCTAAGCCATAAAAAAAACATGGCCCTGTGGACTAGCCAACTGGAGTTAAGAGCAGCCAGATGAAACATAGTAATAAGTAATAACTGGGAGTTATTGATAGGAAAGTAGATTCTAGCAGCATGGAGGGAAGGCAGCTGCCCAGCTGTCGTGCTGCTTAAGGCTTACTGTAAATACAAAGGCTGTGTGTGTGTCTTTCATCAGAGGACTCAATAATCAAGGAGGGGTAGGAACCCGGGCCGAGGTTTAAATACACTCTGCTACATGTGTCTTCATCTCCCTACTGAGGCCTTTCACGTCCTTGTTTGCAAGCATTTGTACCTCTACATGTATGATGTAGCTGTACTACAGGGCTGTTCTGCTTTTAAAATAAATCATCCATTACAGATCTGTAAGGAAGAGCAGAATCAACATCAAGTGTCTTCCTCTGTGGGCTATGGGGCTGCTTCAGACTGTCCACAGCGGCTGACGGTGATTTGCCTCATGCTCTATCAGGGGTTTGATTTTGCCAGGTGCAGATGGTTTTGGCGATCACGTGAGGTTTGAATTCCGGTAAGTTTTCAGAGGATGTATAAATGCTAGAGCCCTCAGAGGTTGGGTGAATTGCTGGTTGTTGCTAGTAAGAAAGAAGAAGAAAAAGAATTAGATATCCTGGCAGCGAAGATCAAACTTGCCCAAGGAACTCGATGCCCCTAATGAGCAGGAAGCAGTCTATCGATGACATTGCCCCCTTTCAGACCCCCGACTTTATTCAGGGATCTCTCTCTCCTTTCCTCTCTATCCTTCTTTCTCTCTTACCTAGTGTTAGGGGGTTGAAAGAGTGAAAGAAAGAAGAACCCACAAAGCAGCCAAAGCGAGCCACACCCCAGCCTCCAGCTGGCCCTGTTCAGCTAGAAGTTGCTGAACCCATGTACTGTGTCTTGTCCTTATAGAAAGTTTGAGATCTGTGACCTCAATCCTGGTTTTGATCCATCTAATAGGGACGAGTCCTGGTGTCGCTATCTTCACGTGTCGTGAGTGTATGGAGTAACGAACGCTTGTGGAGATTTTTAACTTTGTAACTTGTATTTATATTATTTTAAGGCATTTCATTGTGACTATTCCATATATGTACCCCAAGTCTACTTACCTTTCCTGTTGCTCTTTCATGGATTCTAAGACATCAGATGTGTGTATGTCCGTGTATCTAAGATATATGCATGGGTGTGCAGGTGTGAACTCAGAAGCCAGAAAAGGAAGGACATCCATCCTGTAACTTCCATTGAGACTTAATCCCCAACTGTACCTGAAGTAAAGCTGGGAGCCAGCAAGCCCCAGCGATCTTCTTATGTCACCTGCCGCGTACAGTGCTGGGGTATGGGCACATACTGGCCACACTTGGTATTTTTTTCACACAGGGACTAGGATGAAGAGTCAAGTCTTCATGCTTGCAGAACAGGTACACTGCCCACTGAGCGATCCGCAGTCCCTCTATAACCCATCCTCTTCATAGCTAATTCTATGTCTTTGGGTCTTTAGGCCCTTCCCTCTTCATGCCTCCATTGCCACTAATCCTGCTCCGTGCACATTTCATATCAGACCTTTCATTTTCTTCTCTCAAGGTTCGAGCAGAGTCTTTGCACTGCTTAACATAAACAAGCTTCCTGTTTTACCTTCAGCGTCTGTTAGGTTTTGTTTGATTTGGTTGGGTTGGGGGACTTGGGGTGTTATTGCTGTTTTATTGTTTTTTGAGGCGTCTTAGTCAGGGTTTCTATTCCTGCACAAACATCATGACCAAGAAGCAAGTTGGGGAGGAAAGGGTTAATTCGGCTTACACTTCCACACTGCTGTTCATCACCAAAGGAGGCCAGGACTGGAACTCACATGGGGCAAGAACTTCAAGGCAGGAGCTGATGCAGAGGCCATGGGTGTGCAGTTTACTTCCCCTGGCTTCCTCAGCTTGCTTTCTTATAGAACCCAGGACTACCAGCCCAGGGATGGCACCGCCCACAATGGACTGGGCCCTCCCCCAATGATCACTAATTGAGAAAATGCCTTACATCTGGATCTCATGGAGGCATTCCCTCAAGGGAGACTCCTTTCTCTGTGATAACTCCAGCTTGTGTTAAGTTGACACACAAAACCAGCCAGTACATGAGGCATTTAAAGATCTGTTTTTATCTTTTTATTTTTTTTATTTTCGTTTTGGATGTGCAAACTTAGGTGCCTGTAGAAGAAGGCATCAGATCCCCGGGAGCTGGAGTTACAGGGAAGTTGTAAGCCACCTGCTGAGTGTGATGGAATCTGACTGGAGTCTTTCAGACAGAGGCAAGCTGTGACCCTCCTGCCTGAGGGCTGATTCTTCAGATCCCGCCTGCCAAGGATGGCCACACCTCTCTGCCCACCTCCTGCTAATTGCCACGCCTCTCTCCAAGTTCGAGTTATGCTGGAAGTCCCGCCTCCAGAGACTGAAGAAGAAGTTGCTGATTGGGCCAGGTTGCTGACGAACTTGTGGGGGAGGGGTTTTGGCTTACCTATTCTACCTGGTTTCACTTGTAACAAAAGAGAATTGAATGAAAGATGGCTGAGTGATCACACATCTGCGTCGGCTAACTTTTAAGAATCTTCCACGAGGTTAAGGTAACACAAAATGGCTTGCCAGGTCCATGACTCCATACTAGAAAACCCATTCTATCTTTGCTGCTGGACAGCAACAGCAGGCCATCATTCAGCTGTTTAATTTTATTTTATTGTTGAGACAATGTCTCATGTAATACAAGCTGGCCTCAACCTTGCTATATAGCCAAGAATGACCTTGGACTCCTGATCCTCCTGCCTCTAATGCAGGCATTAGGATCACAAACATGGGTCTTCTTTCTCTACCATCTTGAAGAGAAACAGTGTCATTGTGGTAACTGTTGAAACATCCTCGGCTCTAATAGAGTAGCTGTGTGGTGTCTGTATTGATCCATGTTTATTCTCACTGTAGATGCAGTTTTCTGATTCTTTGCATAGCTGGTGATTCCAGGTTGCCATGAGGGCACAAACTGTGCCTGATTGTGTCTCAGATGCTGTATGTTCTGTTAGCATTGTTTAGCTTCGTCCTAAGGCATGATTGAGTCATCTGGAAAGATTTTAGTTCCTTGGAGGGATTCTCTAGGCCCATTTAAGTTGGGCAGGAGCAGCCTTCTCCTGGGACTTACATTCCACTCCACTGGAGCAACAATTGCCTGACGACTGCCCAGAATTCTAGGCAGTACAGGTTGAAAATCTCTTATCTTAAAGGTTCTGGATCAGGTGTTTCAACTTTTGTATGTTTTTCTTTTTTGTTTGAAACATCTGTATCTCCAAGAGGGACAGAAACTGATCCACATGCAGAAATTACTCCTGTTTTTCTAAGGACCTTATACTCACAGCCTGTAAACTGTATAGTGTGCGCACCTGCAGGTATGTACCTGCATCTGCACATACATGTGTGTGGCACACCTGGGATTATGCCTGTGAAGGTCAGAAATTGATACTATGTATCTGTTTGTATCACTGTCCATTTAACTCAAGTTTCCCGGGTAACCAGCAACTTATTGACTTGGCTACACTGGCCAGCCAGAGAGCTCCAGGAATCTACTTGTCTCTACCTCCCAAGTGCTGGAATTAAAGGTGCACACTACCACGCCAAACTTTTTTATGAATATGCTGGAGATAATACTTGGGTCCTTGTGCTCCTAAAGTGTGCAAGCACTTTACCAGCTGAGCTGCCACTCCACTTGTACATACAATTTTCTTTAATCGTTTTGTATATAAAACAAAATTTCATCTTGTGATGATGAAAAAATCCAATTGTAGCAATATGTCAGTGGCTAAATTGTTTCAGATTCTGAAGTATCTTGAGTTTCAGATTGTTAAGGGCTAAGAGTGCTCAAGCATGCAAGATTTTCCCACTGTCGCTGGTCGGAATGATTCTGCAGCTCTTGTCTCCACACAGGGCAGTCACTTCACACATGTGCTCCACTGTACAGCTGGAAGTTGGAAGGGGCATCAGGTCTCTCTCTCTCACACACACACTCATACACACACACACACACATACACACACATGCAAGCACACACACACACACATACACATATATACACACACATACACAAACACATATGCATATATACACACATGCAAGCACATATACATATGTGCACACACATGCACACATACACACACACAAGCACATACACATACATAAATACACATACATACACATACACATGCATACATACACACACACACACACACACACACACACACACACACTTACCGTGCTCAGGGTCCCTGCTCTGCAGCTGGGCTGACCTTGCCTGTTCTCAGACACCCCCAACTCTATCTGCTCAATTCATGAGCACCCCAAAGTGCTAATTGGTCCTTCCCTCCCTGGACTGTGGCCTAGACACTTTAGGTCAGGTTCCCTGTTCTTCACATTTCGGTTGACTGTCCTTCAGTCCTGCTTTGGGGGTTCCTCATGGGGAACAGCTGGAAGCTGTCATCTGTGCTCTCCAATCCCATACAAAGTCAGCGTTTGCTGGATGTCCTGATGATACTGCTTAATAAGTTGCCCATCACTGCTCCCAGTGGGAGCCCCACATCATTAACTAATGCCAGACCTTCCCATCATCCCAGAGGTGCTGAGCTAGGTCTGTTCAAGGTACCATTAGCAACTCAGACCTGAACATCCAGCAATTAAGGTTGTTAGTGGTGAAGGCCTGAGAGCAGCTTGCCGGCAAGGCAGCTCCTGTCAGAGAAGATCTTAGGAGACTGCCCTCAGCTGCCCCTTTTCACATCCCAAGCCAGGGCCAGAAGGTCTCACACTACTGCAGAGATTGGGTGTGGTAATTTTTCAGACCTTCTCCCTCGGCGGCTACAAGTTTATAATTACCAACTTCTTTCTAGGGGAATTGAAACTGTTTTCTGATTCACCCCTGAGTTGAGAGGAGGGAGGCGGGGCATCCAGAATCAGACTTATTCCTGGAAGGTGCTGGATGACTCCTGGAGATTAAATAATGACCTCTGATGCATGTTTAATATCTGTTACGGGTAAAATTAATACCCTGTTTAATATTAATAGCAGAGATGTGCGTCTCTGGGGCCGTTAATCTTCCACCTTCCCACAACATCGGGTATAAAAATAGCTCCCGTGATTAGCCAGGTGGGCACAGATGGGCGGGTGCTGTGAGGGAGGAGAAGGGAACGGGGGGTCGTTGTGGAAATGATGACTCCCAAACATTTTAAACTCACCCGGATGTCAGAGGAAGAGTGTTTTCTTCCAAATGCAGATGTTTTCCAAACTCCATTCATGAGTTCATCCATATTCCACAAATACTGGCTGAAGACCTCACAGATGCCAGTCTCCACACCACGTCCCCTTCCCAGCCTTGCCCAGGAGGATGGCACAGTCATGGCCCCACATGAAGGATGATACTCACTGGGACTTCCAGCCCAACAGACAAGAAGGCAGAGATGGTGCAGGGAGATATTGTCTGGAGAATAGCTGAAGCCAGAGAGGGTACTTTTAACTTTGGTCTCTTCGGAGCTATTCACCCAAGGCTTCTGGAGTTCCGTCATCACAGAAGAACGTCAGGAAATAGGTTGGAAGGGAGAAGAGATCACGAGAAAGCCAAAGCCCATATGGCGAGCTCTGGGCCCTCAGTCCATATCCCAAGGGATGACCTAAAGAGTTCCCCTCCCTGGCAGCAGCTGGGGTCTTTAATGATATTCATCTAACAGAGAAAACCTGTAACATGCCAGACACCATGCCAGATACTAAGACCAAAGATGGGCTCAGCTCTGCCTGAGACAGGACAGACAGATGGCAGACCTACAGGCAGGCCACCCACAGGAAACTGTATGGCTCATGTCGATTGCTTGGAGGAGCCAACAAGAAGTGAGCAGGTGAGGACAACTCAGGACTTATCCAAGTGCTCCCTGACAAGGTCTACCTGGGGGGTCCTCAGCAAGAGAAGCCAGCTCCTGGTCCCTCACTGCAATGGAAGCTTCTGGAAGAGCTGTGGGTACCTGAAAATGAGCAAGGGTTGGGGTGAGAGGAGGGAACCCCAGGTGCTTGTCAGGAAGCATTCCTCTCCAGAGAAGTCACTGGAGCAAATGCCTCCAGCCCTTCATGCTTCCAGCCCTCCCTCCCTCAGTTCAAGACTTAAAACCTAGGAGTGGATGAAGAATGGAGGAGTCCAAATGCCTGGCTAGAGAGGGATTTACTTTTCTTGCTCATGTGATCATTTTAAGTATTGCTATCCCACAGCGCGCGCACGCACACACACACACACACACACACACATACACACACACACACACACACACACACACACACACACACGGGATGGGGAATGCTGTTAGAACGGAGACTGCACAGCTACTAGAAGACCCAGTAGAATTGAGGCAGAGGGGTAAAGAGTTCCTGACACTGGAACAAGCAGCAGAGAAAGCTGCTTCCCATCTAGGAAATGGGACAGTGTGGGCATGGGTCCCCCCATGCATGCTTATGTCTTCCCAGAAGAAACAAATGTCACAGGCGGAAGATAGATAAGCCAGTGCTAACATGAACACACACACACAATGACATAGCAGAAAAGCCCCATGTGTGAGATGGGCCACCAGAAGCAGAAGGTACTAAATGACCAAAGAGAGAGGCAGACAGCTGTAGGAGCACACAGGGGGTGGGGGGCAATGTTACAGATGTGTATGGGGAAGAAGCACAGCAGGAGGATCCCGCATCCTGGTGGGAGGACTGGTCCAGGTGATAAGCTGATAGGATGGACTGTGCCAAGAGAATACATTTGGGCTTTCTCCAAAGTGATTTACTTGGCAGGTATCAGCTGAAGAAGGGGACAGGTGTGGTATGAAATGTTTGAGAGACAGCGCCAAAACTTTGCTCATCTTGTGAGGTTTGGGATGCATGTGACAGTCCTGGGACACACAATGGATGGATGGGTGGATGGGTGGATGGATGGATGGATGGATGGATGGATGGATGGATGGATGGGTGGATGGATAGATAGATGAGTGGATAAATGGGTAGATGGATGGATGGATGGATGGATAGATGGATGGATGGGTGGATGGATGGATGGATGGATGGGTGGATGGGTGGATGGGTGGATGGATGGATGGATGAAAGGTAGATCCATGGGTATATGGACAGGTGGAAAATGTATCTTCTTGAGCTCATAGTCTGTCCTTGTTCTTGAAAATACAATTTCGCAGAATAATCATCCTGAACCCATATAGTGATAGCAGGTCTGGGAAAAGGGTAAACTGGGCAAGCCTCTGCCTCACAAACCACCACAAGGTACTCATGCTCAGAGCCAGGAGATATCACACACTGTGACCGTCACCTGTCTTTCCCAATCTGTCCCTGTCGACTCACCTACACAGCTTTCCTGAAAGGTAAACGGGCCACTCACTTTCTAGTGGTTGGAGCTTGGTTGAGATACTAGTGTAACACAAAGGCCACCAGCACCGCTAGTCCCAGCTCTAGTCTTCATCTCAGTGTGGACTGTCATGTCAGTGTGAACCATCATATCAGTGTGAACCCACTCAGTGCAAACCATCCCACTGTGAACCATCTCAGTGCATATCATCCCAGTGTCAACCATCATGTCAATGTGAACCAACCCAGTGTGAACCATCCTGTCAGTGTGAACCATCCTGTCAGTGTGAACCATCCCAATGTGAACCATCCCAGTGTGAACCATCCTGTCAGTGTGAACCATCCCACTGTGAGCCATCCTGTCAGTGTGAACCATCCCACTCTGAACCATCTCAATGCACACCATCATATCAATGTGAATCATCCCAGTGTGAACCATCCTGTCAGCGTGAACCATCCCACTGTGAGCCATCCC
>JADRCC010576397.1:0-16608 GCA_019843855.1 Hylomyscus alleni
TGGGCAGAGAATGCACTGTGTTCTCTAAAGTCCCCTGAAAAGTTGTATTTGAAAAGTGACAGCAAGAAGAGGTAGGCAGCAAGAAAACAGGGAAGAATGAAGCATAATGACATATACGTATAAAAGGCCAAAAGGAAGGCAATGACTTGGAATGATAATTCAAAATTTAATTTAAATAAACAATTTAAAGAAGGATAAACAAGACCAGGTGTGAGAGGATACACCTTTAATCCTAGCACTGAGCTGCAGAGACAAGAGGATTTCTATGGGCCGGGCAGTGATGGTGCATGCCTTTAAATCTCGGCACATGGGAGGCAAAGGTAGGCGGATTTCTGAGTTTGAGGCCAGCCTGGTCTACAGAGTGAGTTCCAGGACAGCCAGGGCTATACAGAGATACCCTGTCTCGAAAAACAAAAACAAAAACAAAAACAAAAACAAAAACAAAAACAAAGAAAAAAAGAGGATTTCAATAAGTTTGAGGCAAGCCTGACTTATAATAAGAGTTCTGTGCCATTCAGGGTAATAATAATAATAATAATGATAATGATAATAATGATAATGATAGCTGGCAATCAGTACCCCTTCTCATGCAATATGGTTCCTTTCCAGAAAAACTAAATCGCCGACATAGTAGCATGAAATTACCTTAACAGAAGTAATCACCCTTCCTTCCTTCCTTTTATATTTCTCCTCTCCCTTCTTTTTTCTTTCTTTCTCTTGAGACAGAGGCTCAGGTAACCCAGATTGGCCTTGAACTCACTGTGTAGTTGAGGCTGACCTTGCATTTCTGGTCCTCCTGCCTTTATGTCTCCAATTCTAGGACTGCAGTTCATCACTCAAGATTACTCTGGGTCTCAAACTCCTGTTTAACAACCAACCACTCACATCAAACACAGTGTTACACACTAGAGCCCAGATGCAGACAAAGCATAATTGCTTCATCAAGGCTGGAGTAAGATGGGAGTCTCAGGGCCATGAGCTCCACCTGCTGGCTCTGCAAACCCTGAATAACTGTGGGAACAGCGCAGACGCTGTAGAACCCGAGAGCAATGCCCCAGACAGAATTCTTGCGCTGACAGGAAACTGCTATGTGATTCCTAATTTTATGGAAGTCAAATAAGGCATACATAGTATTTAATTAAAGGTGTGTGAACCTTACCTCGGAGGCTGCTGGCAATGCAGGCTCCAGGCAGGTGACTGTCAAAAATGTACTGAAGTGGGAGTAAGTATATACCCAGAATGCCTCTTGGGCTCCTATTGTGTCATTGTCAGGATCTCTGAGCTTTAAGAGTGCTGGCTAAAACTGCAGGCCTCCCAGTACACTGAGTGTAGTGGTCAGGTTGAGATTCACAAGCAAGTTGTTGAAAGCCAGAATGGAAACACCACACATTACTAACTCTCATTTCTCCAGGCAACCCTGAGCCTCTTCTTAACCATCAAGTACAAATGTAAAGGTATCAATTCAAAAGCCCACAAGCTGAGAACCTTCCTGGGTAACCTAGGGGCAGTATGAGTATATAGTAAGAAAAGATGTAAACTGTTTAAAATTTGAATTTGCACAAATCTCCTCTATCCAAGTTTTTTTTTTCCAGTTTGACATCATAGTTGTCAATGTCTTAACTTGCTGACTGATAAGAAATGCCAAGAAAGGGGCGCATCACTGTTTCTTCTTTGTGTGTCACAGGGTCAAAGAAAAGCACTCCTGCAAATTGTGCCGGACACAAACTACAAACAAGAGTAGTTCCAAGACGTTAACTGGCTTAGCTTCCGTGTTAGGGCAGACAACATCACATTCTTATAAACCTGCTCTGATGCACTGAGCACAGGACAAGTGTTCTTTAAACTGAAAGGATGGAAGGAGAAGCAAGAATAAAATGCAGGTTGGTCAAGCCAGTTACATGCCTTGTAAGACAGAAACAGGAAGACAGGCTGACAACGTAGACAACAGAAAAATGATTTGTGCTAAAACGTGTGTGTGTGTGTGTGTGTGTGTGTGTGTGTGTGTGTGTGTGTGTGTATCTGAGGTTAAGAGCCCTGGCTGCTTTTCCAGAGGACTTGACTTCTGTTCCCAGTGCCCACATGGAAGCTCACAGCTCTCTGTAAGTCCAGTTCTAGGGAATCTAATGTCTTCTTCCTGCCTTAGAGGACACTAAGCACATACATGAGGCATGGACATACATGCAGGCCAATCACTCATCTACATAAGAATAAAATAATTATAAAACTAGCCATTGCAGAGTTCAACAGAGATGTCCAAAGGTCAGTCACACAGAAAACATATTCATGGTATGCACAGTATGTAACTCACTGTTCTTTCTGTGCTCAGTTTTTCAGTAAAATACATGCAGAAAAGAATGGTTGTCCGTCTCTAAAGAGAAGGCGCTGTGAGCCGGAAATACAGCCCGAGAAGTCCCCTCCCTGTTGGCTGCAGCATCCACAGAATGCCTATGCTACTTCCTAGAGCCTTTGTGGGCTCTACTGCATCTCCTGAAACTTTTTTGTTTTGTTTTTCAAAACAGAGTTTCTCTGTGTAGGCCTGGCTGTCCTGGAACTCACTCTGTAGACCAGGCTGGCCTCGAACTCAGAAATCCACCTGCCTCTGCCTCCCCAGTGCTGGGATTAAAGGCATGCACCACCGCTGCTCACCATTGCCTTCATTCTGACACCCACTCTAGCTTGTCTTAATAATGGCTGTGGACAGAGTGTCATGGCTCATACAGCACTGAAAAGGCAGAGAGCAGAGAACCACTGTGAGGTTGAGGCTGTCTGGGCTATCTAGTAAGTTTATGTATGCCTGGGCTATAGTGAGATCCTCTGTCAAAGAAAAGAAATGTCCACAAGCCATATAAACTACACTAAATGGTTAATGTGTTAAGAGTCCCAGACATGATCAGAGCTGCCCTGTATGCATATCCTGACCACTGTCTCCTCAAATGACATTCCATCTACAGTCTTGAACGTATATTCTTACTCTGAGGACTTTTTTGTTTTTGAAGCAGGATCTCACTGTCTTGTCTTGACTAGTCTGGAACTTGCTATGCAGTACAGGCTGGCCTTGAACTCACCGAGATCTGCCTGCCTCTTCCTCCAGAGTGTCAGTATCAAAGGCATATGCTACCATGCCTGGTTGGTGAGAGACTCTTTTTTAAAGATGTTAAGATTGCATGGGTGTTGTTTTTGGATAGTCCTTAGGTTCTAAAAACAATTTTGCCCATAAAGGTATATAACGGCACTAATATTTACCTTCAGTATTTAATTCTAAAATTATGTATTGGGGAGGGGTGAGGTGGCTGTGTGAGGGTTCCTGAACACTGTGGTGAGCCTGTAGAGCTCTGAGGACAGCTTGCTAGAGTTATCCCTTCCTGAGCAAACTCAGCTTTTCAGGTTTGTGAAGCAAACACTGTTACCAACTAGGCATCCTGCCGGCCCTGGTGTGAATATTTTAAATTATCAAATACATAAGCACTAAATTTATATCTCTAGACTATTGATTTAAATAAAAATTCTTCAGAAATAATGTGGTAAACACAGGGAGGTGGCTAGGGATTGGGAAAGTAATGGTAGTCAAGAGCTGGCCTCTGAGGGGCTGAGGGTTTGTGGGATGCTTTTCTGGCACTCATGAAGCTCTGGCCTTGACCCATGGCATAAACCAGGCAAAGCCCGGCAGAGGGGTGCAGGCCCGTAATCACAGCTCTGATGGATCAGAACTTCATACCTACCTTGGGCTAAGTGAGATCCTCTCTCAAACAAGCCAACACATCAAACCTGCTGAGTCCTCTGAGGCAGTCTTTAGCAGTGGCCTCTTTGATGGCTGCCTGGCTAGAGTCATGCAGGTACTCTGAGCTGATTTCCTGTTTCATTTTTCAGAGACGTTCTGAAATATGGCTCAGAGTGACTTCCTCTACCCACAAAACCCCCGGAGGCGACAGGAAGTGAACCGCCTTCACCAGCAGCTGCTGGACTGCTTGTCTGACAGCTTCCAGGTCACCAACAAGCTCACAGGGGTTCTGAATACCCACTTGGGTTGCAGGCTGGCCTTCATTGAAATGAAAAGTGATGGAACCATCAAAGAAAACTGTGACATCATTATCCAGGCCATGACAAAAATCCAAAAGGAACTGCAAAAGGTTGACCAGGCACTGAAAGATAAACTAGAGCCAACCCTTTATCGGAAGCTTCAGGATATTAAGGAAAGGGAGGCAGAGAAGATTGCCATCGTGCAAAAGGTCATTTCTGTCATCCTGGGAGAAGCCACATCTGCAGCCAGTGCAGTGGCTGTTAAACTGGTGGGCTCAAGTGTCACAGCTGGCATAATCAACAAGCTGGTCTCTGTGCTAGCTCACATCGGGACTTCTCTCCTGGGAAGCATTGGGGTTGCCGTGCTCAGTCTCGGGATAGATATGATCATTCAAGCCATCTTGGGAGCAGTAGAGAGAACGCAGCTTCAGGCAGCCATCAAAAGTTATGAAAAGCATCTGGAAGAGTTCAAGGCTGCCTCAGAAAAGTACCACCACGCTATCACTGAGGTCACCACTGCAGTGCAGCGCCCGTTAAGATGAACAGTCGGGTATCTACACTGGGGTAGTTTGTGCTTCCCTCTCTGGCACCATGCTTATTTCTTTAGGTTAATTTCCCACACTCCCAACAATGTGGATACAGATAAATAATTTGGGATGCTTGGGTCTTGGGTCAACAATGAGTGCCCAAACCAGATGTACAAGCCCCTCAGGGATAGAGCTCTCTCCAGTTTTCTTACCCTGTTGTCAGAACCTCTGGGGTTTAAAGGCATCCTAGACCAGCAGGCACAGGCTATTGCTTCCTTGTTCCCGGGCAATGTCTTCAAACATTCCTGCTAAATGGAGAGACCACTCCCATTACCTGATTCTTACATCACTTACGTCTAAGACATACTTAATAACATCTTGCTAGACACACACTTGTGGCCTTCAAGTAAAAGAGAAATACTTCTATTATTTTTACCCCCAGATTAAAAACAATGTCTGTAAACTGGAAAAGACTGCAAAACCATATCACCATTTTCTTCCACCAGATTAAATACGTTTGTCTGCAAACTGGAAATGAAGGCAAAACAACATCAACAACATTTTTTTCAAGAATGAAAGGAAGCAAGGCATCTGTGAGCCTCTACTCAGTACAAAGTGTGTCTGGATGGGTTTGGAAAAGGAGGAGATAATAAAAGTCCAGTCTGTAATGCAGTTGATATGGACCACCTGTCTGTCATCTATTTCTTCAGCATTCGAACTCTCTGGAACATTGTAAAAAACAAGAAATAAACCAGAGTGATCCCAGCATAAAAGACGTTAGAGTGAGGCAAAAGACTCAGTCCCCATTAAGAATTTGATTAATGTAATTAACTTCAATTTTTCAGGGGGGGGGGATAATTTCACTTTCTATACCACCACAAAGAGGCAACTTCCTCTGCCCCATAAAATACTTGCAGACTTGTTATTACCACCCGAAATTTAAAAAAGGAGAAGTTATGGAGGCCTATTGACAGAGCTTAATTCCTGTACATAAAGCATTTGTTTTCTAAATCCTTCGTCTAACCACTCTCAGCCACTTTTAAGGTCTATTTCAAAAATCATATGTAACAATAACGAGAACATCTTTGTTATAGCTGTTTAGTTTTTTAAGCACACACACAAAAAATCATTGGAATAAAGTACTCAGTAAATCTAAAAAAAAAAAACTCTTACAAACATGAAAAATTGTTACTATCCATATGATTGTTTCAAATGTATTAATTTCTATGTTATCACTGCTTCTATAAATTAGTTTCAAAATAATACAACTTGAGTCACCTTCAAATTTTATTACCTGGTTTATACGTTATGAACTAATAGTTCTTGCTGTCACTGACACTCAAAGAGTTATCAAAATATGAATTTAATGACACACCCAGGCATCAAGGCTTTTGACTGTAATTCCATCAATAAAAACGATGAGGCAGGATGGGGAGATGAGGGCCAGCCCAGGCTATTTTCTGAATTCTTATGTCGGACCACATAAAAGCTTGGCTTAAGTATGGATCTGATGTTAAATAGTGAGGGCACACATTCAAATCATTCTAAACATTAACATATACCTTCATCAAAACTTTTAAATTACCTGATGTCAACAGTCCCCATATGACCATTTTCTGTAAAGGATGCTCAGATGATGTTGCAAAATAACCAAGCATGAAGTTCATGAAGATTTCATTTTGAATGCTTACCTTTAAGGGGAAAGGGTAGAGAGGAGTGTTAAGGAATGAGGGTGTAGAAGGGAAGGAAGAGAAGGGAAAGACAAAGACTTCCAGATAAGTCAAGAGTGTGTAAATGACATCATAAAGGAGTTTGGGCTGATGTAAAGACCAGCCGGAGGGTTGTGTACCAACTTATCCTCTGGAAAACCTACAACATGTTTCTCTTTTAAAGTAGACATTTTCGTGTAGATTATCAGTTTGTGAGTCTCCCCCACGCACTATTTGTTCAGGTCATCACGTGCTGTGCGTTTAGAGGGCTGATGTTTGCTGAGCACTTTTAACTCGGTGCCCAGTTTTATTGGGTAACTTGTTTTCAGTGGAGGTATTCCTGGAGGACAACATCCACTTACACCCGACAACTAGCAACAGAATCAATGGACGACTCGGAACTGTACCCGTACCGGTACCTGGCATAACAAGAGAAGGAGCTGACGGAAACACGTCAGACTTCTGACAGTAATCGGTCAAATAGCTGCTTCCTTACCTTTTATTCTCATTGGGCTACACTAGTGTCAATCTACAATGCTTCGGAAAGGGGCCGGGCTCCTGGCCTGTAGTTATCCAATCGGATATTAAATGAGAGCGGAAGCAGCTCTGGCCCCGATGTTGTTGTGCTCTCTATGGTCGCCGTACTTGGCAACGCGGTGAGAGCGCGGCCCGCGGGAACAGGAAGTGGCATAAAGCGGAGAAGCGGGAGATTTCTAGAGAGCGGTCCCTGGGTGGCTGGCCGAGAGGCAGAGGTCAAGGCCCCTTCGCAGAAAGTACTTGGGACAGCCCGCTGGCTGCTCTCGCCGTCCCGGGAGGCTCACGGAGTAGGTGCTCCGTTTTCCGCGTTCCTCCCCGGGGCCTACGAAGCCTCAGAAACACCAGGCCCAGGGGCCGCGCTCTCCCCTTGGCTGGGCCCGGGTGGCGGGAGCCACGGGTTTCAGGGCTCCGGGCCTGGCGGGGCGCTGCGTCCGACGGGTCCACCTCCTGAGTTTGCGTCAGAATACACCGTCGCTATGGTTTGGGCAGTTGCTGTCGAGGCCGCCTTCAGTGGACCTGGACCGGCGGGTTGCACTGGAGCTGTCTGGGTTCCCATGGTCTTTTGAGCTCGACTCTCCCAACTACTTTTAGGAGAGTCGCTTTTGTAGACGGAGGCATTGTGGTCTTGTAAAGTTACCCTTGACTGGCGATGTGTTTTTGGTTTTGGGGGGTGGGGGAGCATCAAAACGTGAGCCTGAGGCTGGTTCAAAAAGGGAAACACTAAAGAAACGATCAAAAAGAGAAAATGTTGTATCCATTCCTTTTTCTAGTTCTCTATAATCAGTACCCTTCTCTTCCCTTCCTCCCAAACTCCTGCCCTTTCTGCTCTCTGATAAACATTTATACAGAAATAATCAACACCGATCAGTTCTGAAATATCTGGGAAGTAGCCGGGAGCCGGGCAGTTGAACATTTGGTGAAAGAAGCATTAACCAAAACAACCAAGGAGCCAAGGGAACTGCAGGTGTAGAGTCTTAAGTTTACCTCGGGATTGTCCCTTTCCCAACCTAGAAAGAAAGTAGATGTATTTAGTGCTCAAAGGGGAGCCACAAGAAGGGTAGCCTGTAGGGAAATGTCACACACTTTGAACGGGAAACATTTGTTCCTTTTTTTTTTTTTTTTTTTTTACTATGGGCAAGGTTAAATTTTTTAAGTTTCATGTATTTGAAATGGAAGAGAAAGAAGTGATACTAATGAGAGCCTGGCCTTAAAATATGTCCCTACAGCTCCCGGGCGGTGGTGGCGCACGCCTTTAATCCCAGCACTTGGGAGGCAGAGGCAGGTGGATTTCTGAGTTCCAAGGCCAGCCTGGTCTACAGAGTGAGCTCCAGGACAGCAAGAGATACACAGAGAAACCCTGTCTCGAAAAACAACAACAAAAAAATTTCCCTACAGTGGCACCACTTTTAATTCCCTTAAATATAAATCAGGGATCATATATGTGCTAGTAAGAAAAACATCTTAATATCAAATTTGGGGAGTTCTAATACTTCATTTTTTTTTTTTTGCTTGAGAATCATGAGTCATTTGACTTGGTATTAAAAAAAAATGTTTGAATGGATTGCTTTTTGCCTTCTGGGGTGTTGGATGAACAGTAAAGGGAGAAAAGTAAGAGCATGTATTTGCCATTAGATTTGTTATCCTGGTTTCATTTCTCCTTGTGATGGCTATTCTTGGTTGTCAATTAACTACTACGGGAATGAACTACAATCCAAGAATGGAGGGCACACCTGTGATCCAGATCTTGAGGCTGGAAGACACAGGCCTCTGACCAGGATCTTGTCATGGAGATCTTAAGGCACAGAGGCCATGAAATGCTTAGGCCAGGCAAGGTAGACTGAGGCAATCAGAATTTGGCTCTACGGCTATGTATGAGCTGGAGAAGAACCACTGGATTCCAGAGGTGAGAACCCTTTGCCTCTGATTGCCTGCTGGAGGTCGGCACTTGGCGCTCCATCAAAATTTTAGATTACTCTTAGGCTGACACTGGAAGAAGAATGCCAGTGGAACTTGTTCTTATTTATTCAAATTATAGGGCCCCTGGCATTTGAAACAAAATAAGGTGTTTTCCCCCACTGGTTCAATCAGGTACTTCAATTTACCACATTTCTGAAATTATACAACTAAGTAATGTCAAATGCTGATAAAATATCATGTAGGGTTTTTTTTATTCACTTAATTAAAAGATAATAAATTTACCTTCTCCTAAGTCTAAGTGTAATTTTATTGACATAACCTTCACAGAGGGCTGGAGAGGTGGCTCAGCAGTTAAGAGCACTGACTGCTCAAGAGGTCCCGAGTTCAATTCCCAGCAACCCCATGGTGGCTCACAACCACTTGTAATGGGATCGGACACCCTCTTCTGGTGTGTGTCTGAAGAGAACTACAGTGTACTCATATACATAAAGATAAATATTTTTTTAAAAAAAAACTTTCACAGAACCAAGTACAGTGGAGCCTGATTGTGACCTTAGTATAAAGGAGGTGTGGACAGGAGAGTCAAGGTTGTCATTAGCTACAGAGAGAGTTCCCACCTAGCCTGAGCTACATAGGATCCTGTCCCAAGTTACAAAATATTTATTATTATATGTAAGTACACTGTAGCTGTCTTCAGACTCACCAGAAGAGGGCATCAGATCTCATTACGGGTGGTTGTGAGCCACCATGTGGTTGCTGGGATTTGAACTCAGGACCTTCCGAAGAACAGTCAGTGCTCTTACTCACTGAGCCATCTGGCCAGCCCTGAGATACAAAATATTAAACACACACACACACACACAAAGAAGAACCAAACTAGCACGATGATGAGCTAACCAGGAGCTGGGGTCTCCCATTCACCCCTTTGCGTCTGAGCAAAATATCGCTACCTTCAAGGAGGTCATCCTGGAGCCAATCTTCTCAGAATCCTGGCTTTCTCACCTAACAGCTGACTTTCATGCACTACCGAACAGTCCTAAGCATCCGATAGGTTATATATACTAAATCAATGCATATGGAAACCTCAGGTTGCAGTTTGGGGGAAGAAAGTTCTAGAATGACTTCTGTAAACCATCTTAAATGTGCGCTTATATCATGCAAAGGTCTCTGCTTCTTTCTTTCTTCTCTCTTTCTTTTGACATAGTTTCACAAATTTGAATAAGTATTCTGGCTGCAGCTTTGTCCCTCATTTTGGTAAGAATTCTGAAGAGCAAAGAATTTAAAATCATGAGGTAAAATTTAATGATTAAGGCTTCTTCCCCTCCAGCTATCCTAAAGCTCAACTAATCTCAAAAAGACAGGGAGCAAACCAACAAACTAAATACTGTTTGAGTTATGGAACTAAATGGAATTGTAAAGTGCTACAAATTAAAAGCATTTATAACTATAAAACTTTAGGAAACATTTCTCCTGCTTGGAAGGGTTTTTTTAAAGACTGCAGACCAACAACAATTTACTAAAATACCTAATCCTCAACATGCTAAGTATTACCTGGGAAAGTATTGTGAACCCTCCCTTAAATCCTGCTGTCCTTAAAAAGGAAATACACCTCAGGCCAGTCCTGTCCTAAAAACAGTAACCACCACCAAACTGTTTTGTTGTTCAGGGATTCTCCTGGGAAGGAAACCAGAAGAGACACTCTATGGTTTGGAGATTTGCAGTAAAAATCTATTCAGAGTCATGCTTCTGGCTTCTGCTCCATTACCAGACAGATTTGAATGGGGAGGAGAGGAAATGTATGTGAGTCTGTCTAGACTTGGCTGGCCTCCAGTCAGTGGCAATCGGGCCTCAGCCTCCACAGAGCCTAGATTACAGATCTGGGTCACCAGGTCTCTTTGAAATGCAAGCAATGAGAACCTGGGATCTAAATGACAAGATACAATAGTTCAGTCAAATAACTAAAGAAACAGTTGGCTGAAAAGCAACTACTGTGTTGGCAAGGCAGAAGTAGCAGAAAAATCCATGCACAGCAGAAACAGTTGAAACTAAACAGGAAATGGGGAAAAGTGAAATGGGAAGGAAGATAACTTTTTTTATTGTGGTCGAAAAAGAAAGGCACTAAAGCACTTCTCCTGTCCCTCAAAAGACTCACAGACAAAAATGTAAACTGCTTTGGTATGAGATCTAGCAAGCTAGATTTCTATTGCTAGTTTCTTTTCATTTTCACATTAAAGTTGTGTTAAGAACAAGCATGCTGTCTACAAAATACCGAATCAGCATGCACTGAAGATAGCAAGCATGATATGCCGTTTTTATTTGTGCTAAAAAAAAGAGAGAAAAATAAATTGTTACCTTATAGTGTTTAAACTTTCAAATAGGCTAAGGTTCCTCGAATTTGGACAGAGAACATAAAGGGTTTTTAGGTTTCGGTAGACTGCGGAGCACAAAGAGCCAGGGGGTGGAGCCTGGAGCTCCGCCCACTCCTTGCTGTTTTCAAACAGGTCCGCTCCCAGGAAATATAAGCTCTTGCTTGGCGGCAGATCACCGCAGGTTTCTCTTGGTTTGCTACTAGTGTCTCCGTAAAGATGTCTGGACGTGGAAAAGGCGGCAAAGGTCTGGGGAAAGGTGGCGCCAAGCGACACCGCAAGGTCCTCCGCGATAACATCCAGGGCATTACCAAGCCTGCTATCCGGCGGTTGGCTCGGCGCGGCGGCGTGAAGCGCATCTCGGGTCTCATCTACGAGGAGACTCGCGGTGTCCTCAAGGTTTTCCTTGAGAATGTGATCCGCGATGCCGTCACCTACACCGAGCACGCCAAGCGCAAGACGGTCACGGCTATGGACGTGGTGTACGCGCTCAAGCGTCAGGGCCGCACTCTGTACGGCTTCGGCGGCTGAGCGGGCCTCCTGTGCCTAGGCCTCTCGGTGCGCTTCCCCCATCCACAAAGGCCCTTTTCAGGGCCCACAAAGCATCAGAAAGGAGCCGGGGACACACGCAGTCTCTAGGTTACGTTGTATGGACGCCGGTGTATTTGATGTGCTTTGTCTTGTATGCAAATTAAGCTGCCTGGGTGCCCTTTCTCATTGCAGGGCTGCGCGTGGTGGCTCCGCCCACCGCCTGGGACCTGATCAGAATGTTTGGGGAGGGTGGTCGGTCTGAAAGAATGCTCTTCAGAGTCAAGGCAAATGCCGGGTGTACGCGGCTGAGGGTCCCGCTAAACGTAGGGAAGCTTGACAGACGCTCTTCAATGGAAAAAGGGTGAAGACGCACGTTCCTGGGTTATTGGACTTGAGTGAGGACTGTTGGAGGCTTAGAACCCCACAATAAAGCCGCCCTGTGGCATAAACTTGGTTTTCTCAGCTGTAGCTGTTTCCCTGCCTTAAGGACGGGGGTTTGAGGGTAAGGGGAGCACTCAGACGTCTACCATTTAGTTCAGGCTGGTGTAAGCCTCTCGGTGATCCTTCTGTTTCAGCTTGCACAGACCATATGCTGAGCCCATAGGCCATGTGTGTCTCGTGTTTAAATGTCTTTAAGCCCCTCCCTGAGAGCATGGCCCCTGTGCATGCTGTGGCCATCTTGGTTTTCACCTTGAATCTCAATGTGAGCTCTGACTTTGCCAAGGCCATGACCAGGGCTGCGGGGTCTCCTGGGCAGTACAGTCAGTCATTCCACTTCAAGTATCTGCACTACTACCTCACCTCAGCCATCCAGCTGCTGAGGACAGAGAGCTCTACAAAGAACCGCAGTCTGTGTTACAAGGCATACCACAGGATGAAGGATGTGAATATTGATGCCGCTGTAGGTTCCACCATGCGATTCGGCCAGTTCCTCTCCGCCTCCCTGCTAAAGGAAGACACACAGGTGTCTGGAAACCAAACCCTGTTCACTATTTTCACTTGTCTGGGTGCCTCTGTGCAAGACTTCTCTCTCAGGAAGGAAGTCTTGATCCCCCCCTATGAGTTATTTGAAGTCCTAAGTAAGAACTGCAGCCCCAGAGGAGATTTGATAAACTTGCGGTCTGCTGGGAACATGAGCAGGTATAACTGCCAGCTGCTAAAAGGTGAGCTTGCTCTAAACTGGGTCTGTACGTATAAGAATGAGGGTTTATAAGAGGGTTTTTTTTTTTTTTAACTGAGTGGGCTTGGAGTAAGGGAGTTGAAAACAGGGAAACCTGCCCCCAATAATGACAGAACTGACCAACTAAGTTTACTTTCTGCTTCATGTACCACCCTCTTCTACCTTTAAAAAGAAAAAGCGTCTCTGCAGTGGTACCGTATTAGGTCCTTATCCACTGGGCTCTGTTCCAGCATCCCAGAAGTTGGTTGCAAACCTAGGCACTACCAAACTCTACATATATGATGTTTCTCCTATATATACATACCTATGATAAAATTATAAATAATAAGCCAAAAGCATTTTAAATGTTCACTCTCCCCACCCCACAACAGCTTATTATAGCTTACTCCTCCTCTGCTGTAACATGACTCAACACAATGCGTGTGAGATGAGACAACATGAGAGGAATGGTCTGGGCGGGTAGCATATACAGTGTGGAAACACTGCACGAAAGGATGCTTGGCATCCCACTAGAGATGGACCAAAATTACACAAGATTTCATCTTGCTACTCAGAATGAGACCCAATCTAGTTTATGAATGGTGCCGTTTCTGAAATACTGCATGTACAATTTTCAGAGCACATTTGACTAGAAATCAAGTCATAAAAAGTAAAATTGATGATTTTATAGTCTGTGTTATATAGACAACACAGACTTTTAATAAGCCTTGATTGCTGCCCAAGTTCCAAGTACTAAGGAGGTGGACCATGGAGAAGTAAGTCAAGAGCTCAAACTGGTAGCAAAAGAAGATACAACGGAGGAAACATGAAAACAGAATTATTCTGCACTGCTCTGTCTGCCCTGCAATTATTTTGTTGCCCCTCACATGACCTATGCTGGTTACCATAGTAACATGTTTTCATGTTTCTTAAAAGACTCAAAGTATGCCAACTAATGTTAATTTGTTTTTCTCCCTTAAATGGTTTCTTTCAGCAAAACAATGTGTGTCAAACACACACACACACACACACAAATACACAATCTGCTCTTTATCATTGCACTTACAAAGAAGGATTTATGTCAAAATGTTTCAGATCATCAAAATTCTTGGCACGATTTCTAGAAAAAACACAGGCAGCTCTTTGTATCAGCTTAGTTTTACCTGTGACCTTTGCCAGTGACAAAGCATGGTGTTGTGGCCTTGGGGGAGGGGCTTAGCCTCTGCACCTGTTGCTTTCCATGAAAAGGGAAAGTTATCTTTTGAACTTGTCCTGTAAGATTCCAGTGAGAAGAAAATGACTTAGCGTGTGGGAAGGCTTGGTGCTGGCCCTCGACATGCTGAAGGACTCAGACCTCTAGCTCCAAGACGGCTCTCCTGTTTCCTCTTAGCCTGGACTTCAGTCCTCTGGAACATCTTCTACCTGTGGTGTACCACTGACCCTGAATACAGGGACTGTCTTGGGGGGAATGGGTAGAGCTGTTTATGCTGTCTTGTGACTGTAAGTTTGACACTAGGAGAGAGAGAGACTGAGGCAGGAGGATTGTTCCAAGTCCAAGGCCAGCCCGGACTACATAGTGAACTCTAAGCTGAGACCGGGTCTGAAAGAACAAGGAATTGAATCTGACTTGTCAGAGTTAAAAGTGAGTGCACGCTCAAGTCACAGAGAGTCAGAGAGGCTCAGCAGCAGGGAGGCCTTGTGAGGATGCCTGGCTCTGAGCGGGTTAGTCTGTTTATGAAACAGAAGCAATGCCTGCTTGTGGAAATGACATCACAGAACCGAGGTGTCCACTCTCTCCTCAAACAGAAGCAAGAAACTGGAAGGCCTTTGCAGGCGAAAGAGGGATACTGTAGAAGAGCTTAATAGTATAGTCATGCGCTTTAGTGAGGCTGACAGTGAGGAGAGAGACTGACAGAAACAGGAGCTCCACTACACTTCCAGTGCTCACTTTTTCCTGGGGAATCTTCCAAAGATTAACAGGAAGGAAAAGCTAATTTACTCTGGTAGGATGGCATTAAAAAAATAATAATAATTGGGGCCTGGAGAGACGGTCTAGAACTTAAGAACATGTACTGGTCGGTACCTGGCAAAGGGCCTGGGTTTGGTTTCCAGAACACACAGCAGCCAGCCACAGCTAGCTGTAACTCCAGTCCAGAGATGGTGAAGCGTCTGACTTCCTCAGGTACATGGCCTCACCTGTCCATACCCAGGAGGCACACACACACACACACACACACACACACACACACACACCAGAGTTAAAAGTGATAAAAAACTGACTGTGCCAAAGTCTGAAGAGGATGGACAGGATTATAGCATCCCAATGCCACTTTTGTGACTGATGTAATAGCATCCTCATAATAAAAACAACTAGCAGGCCTGAATCCAGCAGATATTCACCGAGCACTTCCTGTGTGCTGAAACTGTTCCACCCATGGGGAATGGCTCAGTGGACACCTCTGCCCTTGGTGGACTTCCATTGCAGTGTGGTGAGACAACCCAGAGTGAGAGAACAAAGTGAACCATAGAAGAGGAGGTGGCAGCTACCACAGAACAGAACTGAGCAGGACCAGGGGCTGGGGAATGCTGTGTGGGGTGGTCGCAGTATTAATGTGGCCATTAAGGGAAGCACCAGAGAAGAGGGGCAGGAGGAGACTTAGTCATAGAAGACTCTAAGGAAAGGGCCTCTCCCTGCACACACCTGTGATATTGACATGCCTCTTCTTGCACATACCTGTGACACTGGCATCCCTCTGCCTACACACACCCATGATGTTGACATCCCTTTGCTACAATTTTATCAATTACAAAATGAAGACAAGGAAAATAAATCCCCCATAAGTTTGTTGTAAGGACTGGACAAGTTAACAGATGTTGTAGGAGGCTGGGTAATGATGGCTGAGCCAGGTAAGCAGTTGCTACACAAGCTTGAGCACCTGAGTGACGATCACTAGCGACCAGATTGTCGTAGTTCGGGCTCCTATTGCTTCTACAAACACCAAAAACAAACAGCAGGTCAGTTGTGGAGAAAAGGGTTTAATCAGCTCCCACTTCCACACTGCTGTTCATCATTAAAGCGAGTCAGGACAGGAACTCAAACAGGGCAGGATCTTCCAGGCAAGGGGCTGATGCAGAGGCCATGGAGGGGTGCTGATGACTAACTTGCCCCCCAAGACTTGTTCAGCCTGTTTCTTATAGAACCCAGGAGCACTGGCCCAAGGATGATCCCACCCGCAGTAGGCTGGACCCTCCCACACTGATCACTAAAGGAGAAAATGCCCTACAGCTGGATCTCATGGAGGCACTTCCTCAAGGGAGGCGCCTCCTGCTCTCCTGATTCTAACTGTGTCAAGTTGACACACACACACACAAAGCCAGTAAACACATTTTTAAAAAACATCAGGGGCCGGAGAGATGGCTCAGCGGTTAAGAGCACTGACTGCTCTTCCAGAGGTCCTGAGTTCAAATCCCAGCAACCACATGGTGGCTCACAACCATCTGTAATCGGATCCGATACCCTCTTCTGGTGTGTCTGAAAATGGCAACAGTGTACTCATATAAAATAAATAAATCAATCTTTAAAAAAAAAAAATCAGGTGTGGTGACACACATTTATAAACCTAGCACTGAAGGGGACAGGAAGAGACAGGGTTCCACCTGGCCCAAGGACCACTGAATGGCTGATCATTATAGCCAATCAGTTAGCTCCAGGGTCAGGGAGAGACTATCTCAAAAAATAAGGTAGAGAGTGATAGAGGAGAACCCTCAATGACCTCTGGCCTCCACACATATGTGCAGATATGTACATGTGCACTTTTACACATGCCCACATAGAAACATTAATA
>JADRCC010576399.1:0-13699 GCA_019843855.1 Hylomyscus alleni
AAAAAAAAACAGATGAAAACATGAAATTGTTTAATAACAAGGACTTCATTCCAGAAAGCTCCATGTTTGAGGGCTCCCGGGGAAGGCCCAATACCTTAGGGCTGGCAAGATAGCTTAGTGAGGGAAGGTACTTGCTGCCAGGACTGGTGACCTGGTTTTTATCTCCAGGTCCCAAATACTGCAGAAGAGAGCTAGTTCCTGCAAGTTGTCCTCTGACCTCTAAGTACATGCTGTGGATGCACGTACACAGGATTCACATAGCCATGGTCATATATATATATGTCTGTATATATATGTATATATACACACACACACATATATGCACCCACATATATATACGCACATATATATACACACATACCTATATATATATGTATGTATATATGTGTGTATATATATATATACATGTATATATATATATCTCACAAACAACACTTCTTCTGAGAGATGACCATGTTTTTTATTCCTTAATATATACATATATATGAACATTATATATTATATAATATTGTATATATAACATCATAATATCATTAATATTAATTATTTAATATTAATTAACATTAACCATCATTAATATTAATAACATAATATTGTTTTATACATAGTATTACATATATAATATTAATATTTACTCTTTAATTAATATTAATTATTGTCCTATTATTAATATCAACAATATACAATATCATATTATATAATATTGCATATATAATATCATTAATATTAATTATTTAATGATATTGATCAATTATTAATATTAACATTAATAATATATAATATTATATATAGTACAATATATAATATTCACATATATGTATATATATGAAAGAATAAAAAATATATATGGTCATTATCTTTTCTCAGAAGAACTGTTATTTGTGCGGTCTTGGAAAATAGCATCTAACACCACAGACTGACTGGTGTGGAGCATCCTTGTTTGTTAAATGTCTGTCCTAGCTCTTGCTGCTGCACCATTGTACCTGGAAGCACTTTAAGTCAGACCAGTGCACAGGCCCACCCACACAGCCCTGGAAAAATGGGAAGGTCCGTAGTGTCCTCTCTCTCCCTCTCCCTCTCCCTCTCCCTCTCCCTCTCCCCCCCTCTCTCTCTTTCTCTCTCTCTTTCTCTCTCTCTCTCTCCTCTCTCTCCTGTCTGTCTCTCCTGTCTGTCTCTCTCTCCCTTTTCTTTTCTGGCTTATTACTGCTATAATCATCATCTTTACATTTTTGAGACAGGGTTTCTCTGTATAGCCCTGGCTGTCCTGGAACTAGCTCTATAGACCAGGCTGGCCTCACATTCACAGAGATCCGCCTGCCTCTGCCTCCTGAGTGCTGGGATTAAAGGTGTGCACTGCCATATCCAGCAAAAGCGATATTTCTATTACAGCAAGAATTTGACTCAATAGACCTGACCTGAGTCCAAGTGCTATTCTGGTGAACTGTCCATGCTTCAGTTTAATATGGTAGAAAAAGCAGTAATATATTGTAAGATTTTGAGTCATTAGCCCTAAGGTCTTCTCCAAACAGTGTCTGCTCGTGCTGTTACTGTTGCAGGCTGAAGCATCTCCTGAAGGCCTCTCTGCTTTGGTCTCCTGCATGAGGTATTGTTTTGGGAGCTTGTAGAACCTTGCTTGCAGAAGTATGTCACCAGGGGTGGGCCTTGATGGTTACTCTGCTTCTACCTCCCACTCAGGGTCTTTCATTAGTGCTCAGAGACCACAATATGAGCAATCTACTGTGACATGTTCCTGCCACATTGAGCTCTGCCATGCCATCCCCAAGATGAAACACAATACCTCCCAGAAACTAAGAGCCCACACCAACCTTTCCTTATACAGTTTCTGTTGAGAATTTTGGCAGTAATGATGCCAAAGAAGCTCATGCAGTTGGTGTTCCTCCATGACATTCAGCCAGGTGGAGATACGCACTGCCTAGACGAATGCACGTGAAGCTAGCCAGACTCAGCGATGCGTGGCAATCAGAAGCCATAACTGGAAGCCACAACCAAAGGGGATCTCAAAGGATGGTAGGAAGAGAGTATACAGGAAGGAGACCATGGCACCTGCCTTTAAGTAGGGAATACTCTCAGCTATCTTGTTCTGTGCTTTCAGGATGAAGCCGTAGTGCACTTTAGCGAAGCCATCGTTTGGTGTCACATTCAGCACCTGAATTCAAAGAAAACAAAGAACGACTGTGATAGAGAAGAGACTTGTACAAGTGACTGTCACAACAAATCCTAATTAGTTTTGCCCTACTCAGAATGGATTAGGATGCTACATCTTCAAACACTGTGGGAGCATCCTGTCTCACTGCTATCATTAAAAGAAACAAACCCATGGCCAATCAACTCAAGATGCTTTTCACACTTGCTCATTGAGTAAAGCTGTGAATGAAAATGTAGTTACTGCTGCAGCATGGCTGTAACCAGACAAATACCTCACCATTGCTATGACTTCAAGGTTGTTTAGTGATTAGAGAAAATTACTCTGAATTTTTGGGCTTCAAGATGACTCTGAAGGGTTGTTTCCCTTGCTTTATGTACATGCCTCAACCTATTAGGATCTACTCATGCACTAAAACATCCATCCATGGGCATTTAAGTCAGTGGCAGAGTGGGACATGAAAACACTCTTGAGTAAACTGTTAGAGATGCATGGTGACCATAAAGACAACTGTAACGGCATTTCAGAGGCATTGCCATCACCATGGAAATGACACCTGCCATAGTATGGATCTCATATCACTGCAGAGGACACAGTATTGCTCCCGAGGCTGACCTGCACCAAAGTATAACCATATGGAATGATAAGGAAGTACCTGGCAGCTGTAACCAAATGAGTGCCTGCACTTTTCATAGGTATAGAAGTGAAAACCACCTGAGGAACTGTTACAGATGCGACCCAGCAGCCTTGTGGGTGTTGAAGAGCAGCCCTTGAGAGTCTTAAATGATCAGAACCAGGGTGTTGGCCTAGTGAGCTGGCAGATGCTAATTCTTCAACTCTGTGCTGACGCTGAATGCAGAATGGCTAGGGACCTGAGAGTATAACCTGTGTCCTACTTGGGTAACTTTTTGGAAGTCTGAGATTATTTAGAAATAACAAGCTTTAAAAAATTATGAATGAAAGTAAGTTCTTGGGAGTGCAATGATTTTAAGTGCTGAATATAAAGTTGATGAAAATAATCCCACTCTATGAGATAAAAATCCAGGTGACTATTTCTTATAAGCTAGTCCTGTTGTTCATCACTATATGCATTTATTATGATTTAAAGATGAATTATGCAAAATGCCCCTAAATTAAATATGAACAGTGAGAAATCAACACAAAAGCATTAGACTTGTGAAGCTGCTTAGGAAATGGATTTCTAGAACAAAGAAGACAGAGAAGCTGTAAGTGGGTATTTTCAGGGAGAAGATGCCCGAGTGCCTCTCCTCTCTATCCCTGAGCCAATGAGGTTAAGTAAAGTCACAACTAACATGGGAGCTTCCCAGAGGAAGAGCAAACTATCTAGCAAGAAGCTACCATGCCTGCATTAGACTCAGTGCCCATTTAAGGCCTATTTAAAAGGGTAACACCCACCACTCTACGTGCTACTGCACTGGTCCAAATCTCCTCTCTTTCACACCCTCCTGCAGGACCCCTCAGCTGCTGATACTTGGCACCCAAGCTGTTCACTCTCCATATGGCAACTCCAGGGAAACCATTTAAACCCAGGGTCAGACCCGATCCTTCCTCAAGGATCGTTTTACTCAGCATGGAAGACTACATTCAAGGAAGCACTTGCGCAGCCTCCACCTATCTGGCTCTGCTCTTTCCCCTTCCCGTCATCCCTCTGAGGCACACTGGACTCCTTGTTATTTGTAGCAAGCCAAAGACACCATTACTACAAAATGTCGTCCTCACAATACTCCTTTGCCTCACTCTCTCCTAGGGAATCCAAGTAGGCCACCCCTTTACTTGTGGGAGAAGGACTGTGTAGAAGAGTTGTCACACTCTTCCAGTGCATTCCTCCCCTGCTTATCTCCCAACTAGAAAACCAATGCCATTCCCAGCCCTAGGTGCCCTCCAAGTCATCTATCCAGACTGTTTTCACAGGACCTATCACCATCTGACCTAGCTGGATATTTTATTCCTTTTCTAACATGGAAGCTCTACAGGGACTTTGCTTCCCTCACATCTCATCCCTTGAGCTTGGTGTTGGGGGAACTCCCAGCATCTCTGGGTAAAGGCATGGATGGGTACATGCTGGGCTCTCCTTCTGAAGAAGAATCTCCGTAAGCTTGGGCTCTGTTTCTTCAGCTGACAGGCCCTAAACCAGATCTTGGGCTGAGAATGGACCCTCCAGGACTGAACTGAATCAGTGTTGATCATGGTTCTGCCAGCACTGCTACGAACAAGTCACTGAATTCCTGCATGTCACTGATGATACCCCTGCCTACTATAGTCACGCCGACATCATCTCAAGTAGCTATCAAATGTAAGAATTTTCTAAGATCTCAAAACCCATCAAATTCCTCTAGGTCTCAGATATGCAAACAGGAATGAGATATTCTTCTCTCTCAAAGGGCTCTGAATCCAGTTCAGGAGATGCACGTGCAGCAGACACTGATGACACAAGAGACTGCAGAAACAAGCAGAGGCATGCAGTGGTCCCAGGGGAGGGACACTCAACACACTCATGATGAGTGTGATTAGAAGAAAGGTCCTAGAGGCATCTGGGAGTGTGGAGATCGCCAGAGAAAGAGAAAGCAGGGACCAACGCGGCAAAGACACTCAAGGCAAAAGAGAATGAGAAAATACAGAAAGGGGTGAAAAGCTACCTCGGTGGTTAAGAACACTTGCTGATTCATCATGAGGGCCAGCGTTCAGGTCCTAGTGTCCATGTAACAAGCTGGGTATGGTGTTCTGAATGAGAATTGCCCACAGAGTCTCACGTGTTTGCGTACTTCATCCCCAGTTTGTGGCAATCAATCCTTCAGCAAGATGTCAAGCCATATAGAGGAAGTATATCTCTGAGGACAGGTTTTGAGGGTTTACAGCCTTTCTCACTTCCTATTTCCCCTCTGCTTCCTATGTGTAGATGAAATCATGACAAGCCAGCTTCTTGCCATAATGCTTTTTCTGACCATAGCCTGCTATCCTATCATGATGGACTCTCTCTGTCTGGAACTGCAATCCAAACTACATGAACTTCAGGGCTTTCACATTCACTCCACCATATCCAACGTGTTACTTAAGTTGCTTTTATCATGTTATTTTATCACAGCCAAGAGAAAAGTAACTAATACACTGGATATCTCTAAAATGACTATAGTTAACTCCAGCCCTGAGGGATCCAACGCCTTCTTCTAGCCTCCACAAAACAGGCAACCCCCCCACCCCGCCCCACGCACACACACATCATGCACACAGACACATAGGAAAAGGGAATGTTGTGAAATACAAACAAGACAATAGGTAGCGAAACTGAAGAAGAGGACAGGGGTTATCACAAAACAATTCTGTTTAGGGACACAAGAAAAATAATCCCCTAGAGAGAAGAAACTACAACCACTTCTGCTCTGAAGTACACTTACTAAGAAGAGGCTTGTAGTGCCATGCTCATTTGTAGGTGTACAGTCAGGAGGATGGGCAGGGCTCAGGTCCCAGAGTGGCTGACAGTACTGTCCCCACCTGTTTCTTTAGATTTAGGCACCACACTTTTGAAATTTGTAGATATATGTGCAGCGAATCTACAGGTTTAATAAACCCACATATGAAGATACAGGTTGGTTTACAAGAAACTCAGACGAAGAGTAAAATGATATTAAAAATTTTTTGTATTTATCTATTATTATCATTATCTATCTATCTACCTATCTATTGATCTACCTAATTATGTATCTAGTTATTAAATATACATTTTTACCAACAGTAAAAACTCATTCAAGGTACATTTTAAGAATTTTAAAACACCACCTATTTCCTTTATCCAAAACTTCATTTTCTACAGTAAGTTATGATGCAAATATATAAAATGGAAAATTCCAGAAATAAAGAATCCATGTTTTATAGTCACCATATCGCAACCCACATGTCCTGTGGAACCATCATAACCCATGAGAGGTTAGGCCAGCATCCTGAACCCCAGGTATGACTGCCCCTGCACTCTGCTAGCACCTGCCTAGCATAACTCCAATTGCTCCCCCCCCCCCACTGTCACTCTATCTCTGGACACACCTCTGACATAAGCCTCCTACCCTACTAGAAGCCAGGCCAACATCCTGAACCTTAGAGGACCTCCAACTAGATCAGAGGCCACAGATATCACCAGAACTCCAGCTCCCAACTTGGGAGGCAACCCCTTGCTGGAACAAGGCCATTAATGCCATTAGAAGTCGAGCTCTGAATATGATCAGAAGCCTTCTACTCAGTCACAGGCCATTCCAGTGATATCAGAGAGGAAACAGAAACCAAGGAAGAAAACATCTATTTAACAAAGACAAAACCAGAAATTGGCACCTAGACTTATAATGACCCCAAATACAGATGTTTTAACATCAGTGTAAGAACAGAACCAACAACAGACAGGGCAATATGTCATCACCAGAGCCCAGCCGTCCCATTACAGCAAGCCCTGAATATTTCAACAGAGCTAAAACACAAGAAAAGATTAAAACTAATTTTATAAGGATGATAGAATTCCTTAAAGAGGAAATTAATAAATCTTTAAAAGAAATTGAGAAAAATTTTTTAAAAATTGGAGAAAATCATTAAATCCCTTAGAGAATGTCAACAGAGCCAAGAAAGATACAAATAGTTGAAGAAAATTAATAGAACTGTTCAAGACTTGAAAATAGATATTAGAAGCAACAAAGAAAACACAAACTGAGAGAATTCTGAAAATGGAAAATCTAGGTAAGTGGACAAGAACTATAGATACAAGTATCACTAACAGAATATGAGATATGGAAGAGAGACTCTCAGCTGTTGATGATACAATAGGAGAAACAGGTCAGGCAAGGAAAATGTTAAATCTAAAAAGGTTCTAACACAAAACATACAGGAAATCTGGAACACTATGAAAAAACAAAATTTAAGAATAATAGAAATAGAAGAGTAAGATTCATAGTTCAAAAGCCCACACAATATTTTTAACAAAATCATACAAGAAAAATTTCCAAACCTAAAGAAGGACATATCTATAAAGGTACAAGAGGCTTACAAAACACCAAATAGATTGGCACAGAAAAGAAAGTCCCCTGGCCACATAATAGTCAAAATACGAAACACAGAGAACAAAGAAAGAATATTAAAAGCTGCAAGAGAAAAAGGTCAAGTAACATATAAAGGCAAACCAGTTAGAATTATATCCAACTTTTCAATGGTGACATTAAAAGGCAGAGGGCCTAAGCAGATGTCTTGCAGTCTCTAAGAGACCATTGATGCCAGCCCAGTAAAACTTACAATTGCAATAGATCGAGAAAACAAGATATTGCATGCTAAAGTCAAATTTACATTTAGATATTTAAACAATATCTATCTACAAATCCAGCCCTATAGAAGGTACTAGAAGGAAAACTCCAATACAAGGCATTTAACTACCAAAAAAACCACAGACAGTAAATCAATAAATAATCTCACACAATCATAACCCAAAGAAGAAAACACAGAAACACATATACACTACCAACTACAACAAAATAACAGGAATTAACAATCATTGGTCATTGATGTCTCTCAATATCAATGGACTGAATTCTCTATTAAAAAAAAAAACCAAGCTAACAGAATGAATAAGAAAACAAGATTTGTCCTTCTGCTGCATACAAGAAACACATCTGAACATAAAATATAGACACTACCTCAGAGTAAAAAAGTTGTAATGAAAATTTCCAAGGAAATAGGCCCAAGAGAAAAGCTGGTGTAGTTATTCTAGTATCTAGCAAAATAGACATCAAACCAAAATTAATCGAAAGATGGGGAAGGATTCTCCATACTCATTAAAGGAAAAAATCTACCAAGATGGCATCTTAATTCTTAACATCTACACCCAAATGCAAGGGCACTCACATCTGTAAAAGAAACATTACTAAAGCTTAAATAACACATCAACCTTCACACACTGAAAGTTGAAGACTTCAATACCTCACTCTCACCAATAGACAGATCATCCAGGCATAAGCTAAACAGAGAAATAATGGAGCTAACAGATGTATTGGACTCAAATGGACTTAACAGATATCTACAAAACATTTCACTCAAACACAAAAGACTATACTTTCTTCTCAGCACCTTATGGAACATTTTCCAAAATCAACTACATAGTCCATCAAAAAGCAAATCTCAACAGAGACAAGAAAATTGAACTCCCTGCATCCCAGCAAACTACAATGGATTAAAATTGGATTTCAACAATGACAAAAACAACAGAAAGCTTCAAAACTCATGGAAACTGAACAGCTCTATATGGAATGACTACTGAATCAAGGCAGAAATGAAGGAAATTAAAGATTTCCTAGAATTCAATGAACCCACAACATATCTAAACTTATTAAATGCAAATCAAAACAACTTGGAGATTCCCTCTTATACTTATCAAAATGACAAAGATAAAAACCACAAATAACAGATCATGCTGGCAAGGATGTTGGACAAGAGGAACATTCCTCCTTTGCTTGTGGGAGTGCAAACATGTACAGCCACTTTGGAAATCAATATGGCAGTGTCTCAGAAACTTGGGAACTAATCTGTTTCCAGACATATCCACACCATTCCTGGGTATATACCCAGAGGGTGCTCCATCTACTACAAGGGCACTTGCTCAATTATATTCATAATAGCCAGAGGCTAGAAACAATCTAGATGTTCCACAATTAGAGAACGGATTAAAATAATGTGGTACATTTATACAATGGGGTATTACTAAATTGTTAAAACAATGACACCATGACGTTTGCAGCTAAATGGATGGAACTACAAGAAATCCTGAGTGAGGTAATCCAGACTCAGAAAGACAAACATGGCATGTACTCGCTTATAAGTAGATAATAGTTGTAAAGGATAATCATGCTACAATCTACAGACCCAGAGAAGCTAAGTAACACGGAAAGCTTAAGGTGCAATGCAAGGATCTTCCTGGGAAGGGGAAATAGAATTGTTTCCTTGAGTAGACTTGGGGCTGATGGAGATTGGAACAGGAAGAATCAGGTGTGGGTGTAGGCATGAAGGGAGGAAATACTTCAAGAGACAACTGGAATTGGGGGTGTGTGGCATTTGGGGAGCTTGGTAGAAACCTAGTACAATGAAAACTCCATGAAATCTACAGGGGTAACATTAGTGAAGACTTCTAGTAATGGGGGACACAAAGTCTGAACTGGCCATCTTCTGTAACCAGGCAAGGTCTCAAGTGGAGGGATTGGAACACCTACCCAGTCATAAAAACTCTGACCTACACTTTGTCATTTCTACATAATGTGCTGAGACAGAAGCCTAGCATAATCAACCAGAGAGACTTCATCCAGCAACTCATGGGAACAGATGCAGAGTCCAGTAGGCAAATATTAGGTGGAGCCCAGGGAATCCTGTGGAGGTTAGGAAGGATTGCAGGAGCCAGAGGGGCCAAGAATGCCTTAAGAACAAGGCACACAGAATCAACTGACAGGGACTCAAATGGGCTTGCAGAGAGCAGGGAGCCTGTGTGGGTCCAACTAAGGTAGGTCCTCTGCATAAATGTTATGGTGGTGTAGTTCTTGTGGGATTCCTAACAGTGGGGGCAGGGATCTAGAAAAGTCACTTTGGGAGTGAGGCAAGAGAAATACAATGCTGTTGTTGAACAATAAATGCTATATGGTCAAAAGTAAACTATGTTCCAGAAAAATATGATAAGAAGTTGGGGGTTAGGAAGGAGAAGGTGGATATGAAAGGAGCCAGGAGGAAATATGATCACAGTATATTGTATAAATATTTCAAAGAATTTCTCTTTACATAAACCATCCCAAAGCCAGGTATGGGACAATCCTATAATCCCAGCTTTCTGGGGGAGGGGGGTACAGTAAGGGCACATGTTCAAAGTCAGCCTCAGCCATAAGGCAAGTTTGAAGCTAGCATGAGCTAGAGGCTCTATTCAAAAAACAAAAAAAATTGATACAATTTTTTTCAGCCTCCTAATATGACTCATTACTTCAAAGAAAAAGTTTAAGTAATTCACTACAGACAAGAACATATATGCTGACAGGTACAGATCACTGTTAGAGGAGAAGCTAAACTAAACTACAGGCAACTAAATTAGATTATTTTGATTGCAATTTATAACTGAACTTCTCAGAGTGGGGGGGAAAGGAAACACTTCAAAAAGACAAAATTTAAAATTCTAATAGTAGGCAGACATTTCAAGAATCCACCGTCCAAAAGAGGTCACATGACTGTATGAGATCATACGCCTACTTTCAGACCAGGAAAAAGAAATCTGTCTTGTAGGGAATCTTTTACCTGTATGGTTTCGGGGGATAATAAGAGCTGGGTAAAAGGATAGAAGACAGGGCAGGCTTAGTGGTGCATGCCTTTAATCCCGGCACTTGGGAGGCAGAGGCAGGCAAATCTCTGTGAGTTCTAGGACAGTAAAGGCTACCAGGGCTCCACAGAGGAACTTCTGTTAAAAAAAGAAAATCTTTCCCTGGTTCCCATTTTCAAATAATTTTGTTTTGTTTTGTTTTGTAAAACAAATAACCAATCAGCCAAATGACAACAAAGGAATCCATGGTTTAAATAGCTATCACTGTGAGTAGCGGGAGGGAATGCTAAATTCTGCTCTATGCAGCCTGGGATGGGAGCCGCTGACTTTTCAGCCTGTCCATATTGTAAATGCTACCTGACTTTGCTGTCAATATTTGTCTCTATTACCGAACTGACTGCTCCAAGGACTATAGAGCGTGCATTCCAACGATCCCCCGTCTCATTTAATAATGGCTCAAAGCAACACAGAGGTGTAACACACCTGCAGTGTTCAGTGCCATCTTCATCTTCAGGCATCCATGTGGGTATCCATCAAGGACGCAAGGATACTACCAAACCACGAGTAGCACCTCACAGCCATCAGACTGAAATAGGAACATTTTACTAAGAGTGAAAGGATTTCTGTCAGTTCAGTAAAATTTGAGAAGCACTCTAAATATTTCATTTGAGCTTAAAATCCTATTTGGAGGGCGTGTACTTTTTTTTTTTAAATCAAGTATGCACCACACTAGCACGCATATATTAAATAGACAACACTTAGATTGAATTCTTTTGCCTGGAAGGGTACAGCATAAAGGATATTTAAAGAACACTGCTGTAGGAAGCCCGACAGACTTAGCGCTGAGAGCCATGGTCACGTGGTGCCTGGGGTACATGAAGGTCAGAGATCAGTAATTCTGCAGAGGGATCTGGGTCGGTTCAAACAAAAGGTGATCAGTGTCCGGTGAAAGCATTAGGAAGGCAGATCTATTTGGAAAGCAAAATGAACAACCGGTGACTAGGCCCCAGATTGTAAGCTCTGTGAAGACGCAAAGATACATTCTGTATCGCTTCAATAAGTTCAGGTCCTGAGCTGCTGTGTGTGCATTTAAAAAATGTGCGCTGGCTGTGTGATGCACCTGCATAAGGTGTGTGGGGCTGCAAAGAACTCAGGATGATGCTGGGTTAGCATCCCAAACTGGTGGTAGAGCCTTGGGAAGGAGATGTGGGAGGAGCCTTCAAAAGCTACAGATGTGAGCGGCTTCTACCTAACCTGTAAAGCTAGTCTCCGGGCTGAAAACAGGAACAGAAAACAAACAAATAAACAAAGCGAAAACCCCAAAACTAAAAATAGGATCATGAAATGATTTTCACATATGTACTCAAAAATCAATGTGAAGAAAATTATGTAGCTCTGGTATTAGTTTCTGAAATGACCTTGGGAAAAAAAAAAAGATAAACACAACAGACCACACTTTGGTTAGGGAAAGAGTATCCATTAGCCACAGCTCATTAGTTTAGAAGTAAGAGGCAAAAATGGAGGAGCATCGCACATTACTTTCAATGTCTGAACGCTTCTTTTAAAAGACAACCAATCAGTTGTGTGATAGGGCAATATCTGGGGCTTTGTACATCCTAGTATGCTCGACCCAGTGAGAATATGGTCCTAGGTGAATAAACAATACAACATAATATTGGCTTTAAAGGTGACTGAGACTTAGTGTCAGGTAGAAGGGATGAGCGTATTCAAGGAAGACTTTTAGAAGGTAGGAGAGGGAAATGCAGTTAGACACTGGCCAGAATGTGCTTGCAGCCCGTTGAGACCTTGCTTGTACCTGGCTCCCAGGACATACTTCTTTGGGCTCTTTAGACTGAAATGGGGGGGAGGGTGAGAAAAGGACACTGGGAGAAAGAAAAAGACAGTTAGAAAACAAGAATGAGTTTTTCAAGGAGAAGAAAGAAGGGAGTGTGGGAAGGAGAGGACATTCAAGTAGCAAGGATCCCTGGACTTCTATCTTGTGTCTTGATGGTTTGTTCATTTTCACATTCACATGATCCTGAATCATTGTGACACAAAATGTTTCTTTTAACCAGACTCTGCAGGACAAGGGACACCCTGTCCCACATGGACTATGTTATGGCCTGGTGCAGGTCTTTTCTAGATAACACACATTTGCAATGCTGTAGTCTCAGTCCACCTTGCAGGGATTAATGATGTCAAAAAGCCAAGGCCAAAAGTCTGATCTCTCAAAAAGCAATCAAAATTATGACAAAGGCAGAAAGACAATAGCTTCAAAATTCAATGACTTTCCAATTAAGCACCTAGAGCAACAGAGGCGAGGGCCTCTCTGTGAGGACTGAGGGGGGGGGCTGCTGCAGTTGACGACGTCTCCGACACAGAGGAGACCCTTCTGTTAGACGTCCTTGCTCACTGAAGTAGCATTTAATGTAAAGGCAGCAGCTTGGAAACCATTGATCCAGAGGCTCACGTTAAAGAACGAGGACCCTCGCCTGTCTTTGTTTTACAGAGCTGTTAGCTTCCTCCTGCTTCAAAGTGCATTTGACATACTATTTGCTTTATACCAAATAAATTCCCTTGTTGCCTAAAGGAACCAGTTTTCTAGTTACTCGTGACTTAGAGCTTATCTATTAAAATGTCCACTATAATGTAGAAATCCTTTGAAAGCCATCTCTGTCAGAGGATGGAACATCAATGGCATGATCTACTGCTTTTGCCTGAGAGTCTCATACTGTAAAACTTACAATATTATTTACATTTATTAACCTCATTATTAATTTCACTTTTTCCTATCACAACAAAAGTCCTTAAAAGGTGTCTATACAGACTTATAAAAATGAAGCTCAAATAAAAATTAACTAAAATTTAAATCGTTCCAATCAAGATACAGGGGTGAATATGTATACTCGAGTAGTCTTTATGGGACCCATCACTCTGTACAACTGAGGCATGCCAATAAATAAAAACAAAGCAAGAAAAACTGGTTATGGTGGCAGTTGAAAAGTTGAAGCAGGAAGATTACCAGGAGTTTAAGGCCAGTCTGTGCTAGATGTGACTTTCTGGCTCCAACAGGGAGTGAAGAAGGAAAGAGAAAGCAATGGGAAAGCTAAGTCCAGAATGTTAGCCATAATAACTTACATGCTGTTCCATGAAAGAGAAAGAAGACAAAACACAGTGCCCACTGCGTGTCCTTTTCAACCAGCACT
>JADRCC010576401.1:0-10746 GCA_019843855.1 Hylomyscus alleni
GGGGTACCTTTAAGACCTCCGGAGTCCCTAGGATCCTCAGCTCCCAGAGATTCTCCTCCAGTCTGGCTCCTGAAAAGGCAGCATCCTTGCCACCCAGATTAAGGGAAGGGGAAATCAGGGTAGTTCTGCTCTGGGGTATACTACCCCGGGCTGGTTCAGACTTGATGGTCTGATCCCCATACATGGACAGTTTCCCTTCTGTTGCCCAGGGGCTATGACTTGAATTCAGAGCCAGAGCGCACAGGCTGTAGGGAGCGTGAATCAGGCAGCATTCTCAAGAGAAACAGAACCCATGTGTATAGTCGTGCGCTGCACACTGGCCCTCTGTCAGTAGCAAACTGGATGGTGACAGAGGAGTATAGGGGAGAGGCTGAAGCAGTGCCACGAGTTTGAGGTGAGCCAGCTTCAAGGCCGCCCTGCCTGGCGTATACCGTGGGACTCTGTCTAAGGAAAGAAGAGTGTAATGCAGCTGAAGATTCCTGTGACCCAGTGGCATTGCAACACCGAGCACATATTTTATTTCTATGGCACTGGAAGTGTAAATTGACTCACTGCACTGTTCAGTAGCACAAGGAGTCATGGTCCGACAATAAAGGACTGCCCTTTGCCTTTCTTTCCTTTCAGTAGTGGGAATTGAACTTGGGGCCTCATGCATACTAGACAAGTGCTTACCACTGAGCCACAGTCATTACAGACAGCATTTCCATACATCTTGTGTTTCCTATGTCTCTTGCTTCCACAGACAACAACCTGTTAAGGGACACACTATTACCATTTGGGTCTATGTAAGTTCTCTCTGTCTCTCTGTCTCTGTCTCTGTCTCTGTCTCTCTGTGTATATGAAAGAGAGAGAGAGAGAGACAGAAAGACGGAGAGAGGGAGGGAGGGAGAGAGATAGAGAGAGAGAAAGAGAGAGAGACAGAAAGAGAGAGAGAGAGAGAGAGAGAGAGAGAGAGAGAGGGAGAGAGGGAGATATCAGTCCTTGGCTCATGTCATTACAGAATCTGGAATGTCCCAAGATCTGCAGTTGACTATCCAGAGACCCAGGAGAGCCAACTCTGTACACTCCCATCCAAGTCTGACCCAGATGCCTGAGACAACAGAGAGAGCAAATTTCCAGCCTTTTCTACTCAATTGGAGGAGACCCCCCCACACACACACACACACGGGGAGAGTAGTCTCCCAAATCTTAAGTCCAGGTTAAATATCCAGAAGCTGTCACAGGCATACCCGGAATAACTCTAAACCAAATATGTGGTATTCCAGGCCCTGATCAAGAGAACACAGACTCTATTCCTTCTCTTCTATGCCTCCTTCCCTAACACCGCCTGGGAAAGTGGGTGTCAGGCAGATAGTAGAAGGGCCCCATATACCCATTTCATGTGCTGGAAGAAAGCAGGAGCTGATGGGTCCTTGAGGCTGAGGTGTGAGTTTGCCACTAAAGCTCTCCCCCCACCCCAGTGAGTGATGGGTGCATCACCCCATGCTTTGGGGGCCGCAGACCAACACGTAGGATTCACTCTCATGACGCATCTGCATGTGAATCCAGACCAAAGAGTTGTGGCCGCAGCAAAGGCCATTACAGAAACATGTAATCAGCAGCCTCACTTGTGAAGACTTGGAGGTCCTAAAGTTCAGCAACTAATTAAAAATAAATCTCATTAGTTCCTTTCCCCTCTCAAATTATGTGGGTGGTTTATTAGTCTGGTGGTGATGTACTGTGCACACTGGTTCTCATCCCCGAGTGAGTAGGGACCTCTTCCCAGGGGTGCATTGGCAAGAGGGAGTTCAAGGTGGCTATGCAGGGCCCTCAGATGTAGTCAGGTGTCCTAGGCCTCAGTCTCTGGGTCACACCTGCTGGCACTGCTGCCCTCCCCACCTGGAGATGCTTCTGAGACATGGCAGCTGAGACTGGCTGGGTGGGGTGCAAGGAGGACCCACCCTTGTCCTCGGCCACATTGTCAGAAGACATGAGATTTCCCTTTCACACAGGGCCTCAGAGAATAGTGAGAGATCTCTCCCTTGTGACCCTCTAAGGGTGTGATCCTCTAAGGGTGTTAGGGATAGGAGAGCCATCTGGGAGTCACCTTGCTGGGTTACTGGGATGTCTATGCAGCAGGACAGTCACTAACTAGCTGGTACACTCTCTGAGCTTCCCATGTAGGTGTGTAAGTTCTGTATGCTGCTCTGCTGCTGAGTCTCCCAGCACGCTGGGGACCAGGTTTCCTTACTTCTACCCTACGGCAGGAAAGGAAACCAAGGTTCAAGACTCAACGCTTTCAACCTGTAGCTACCAGGCTAACCTAGGCCGTTTTCTTGAAGTATCACATTCCAGTTTTCCCTTTACTCACGACTCAGTAGTGACATTGCTCACTGCTTGAATTTCATGGTTGCTTTAGGGAGTCAGTGTGGCATTTCTTTGTGTGTCTACACCATGGCCTGCAGGAGAGCAGGAAGTGGCTTGTACTCACCAGCCTCACCATCGGTGCAGAAGCCACCTCCAGGGAACCCAACTGGGAAGTACAATACACGCAGCCTCTCCTTTACTCCTAGCTCAGATTGAGACCCGGCCAGCCTAACTCAGATTGAGACCGGGCCAGGCCTGCATGCTTCACTTTCTCCATCAGAGCATAGGGAAGTGGGAGGCAGAGAAATGGTCACGGTAGGCTCTCCAGACGCTCACATCTCCGGAAAAAGTTGTAGAGCAAGATAACTGCTGGTGGATGTGATGAGCTTTTCGCAGGATGCCATGATGGGAGCCTCTCTCCCCTCCTCGTGGTATCCTGAGTCCTGCCTGCCACGGAAGCCAGTGGCTTTCATTTTCCTTTGGCTCCACAAGCTAGCCAGCTGATGTTACACACCACACACATATGAACTCCCATGCAGACCTGCCCCGGAGCAAGCTGGATTAGATGGGCGTGCCCTTTCTATCTCCTCCCCCACTCGAGGGAATGTCTACTGCCATCCTTCACCCTAGAACGGCCATCTGAGCCATGATGAGAAAGAGAAACAGTGTCTCCAGAAGACATCTCCTTTTTTCTTTTTGTTTGGAGCTAAAATGCTGGGTTTTTTTTTCTACCTCTAAGACAAACTAAAAGCCCACTTTGTTCCCCAGACATCCCTCATGCCTGCTTTTCCTGCCTTTAATGACATCCCAAACTTTTGTGGAAAATAATTGATTGAATTTAAATTTCCTTAAAAGTTTAAGAGGTAATGTTACAGTATAAATTTTCTAGCAAACACTAAGTAGGGAAATATCCATTAGTGAAATTAACTACAGTTTCTAGGTAGCTAACAATGTGGCGTATACAGTAGGGCATGGCTAATGAACACTGCAGTGGGTGATATTTCATTATACAAATTAATGCTCACATTTTAATGGGAAAGTCACATAATGAATCTCGGCTTCAGTGACAGCAATTAGAGACACAGATTGTCCCCTTCTGGACAAGGCAGTGTTTAGCAATAAGCAGCTGTGTGAAAAGTCTTCAGGTTTACAACGTATATATGCTTTGGGGGAATTAGTGTACAATTTATATTAATGTACTGAAGCTTCGCTGCAAAGGCACCACCGAATTTATCTCTCCTGGTATTAACTAAGTAAAGACATGTAAGAAGACTAAATAAATATCTGAAAAAGGTTGCAGTACCAGAGAATAGTCAGTTACTCAATTTAAAAGTGGAAACACTTTTAGAAATTTAGCAAAAAAAAAAAAAAAAAAATGAAGAAAGACAGACAGTCAGACAGACAGAAAATCACTTATAAAAGCTACCATTATTCTGGGTATTGTTGTGCACTTAGTCTAGCACTTGTGGCCTGAGTGGTGTTACAAGTTCAAGGCCAGTATGGAGCACACAGAGAGACATGTATTAAAAACGTTAAATATGACCATGGAACAATGAGTATGAAGAAGTAGTTGAACCACCTGGTCCAAGACTAGTGATTAGGAGGAAGTTATTAATGAGACTCCAAAATTGAATATTTACTTCATGTTACACACTGGTGAAAAGTTGGCTTAATTTTAAGATGTTAGTGGCACACGCCTTTAATCCCAGCACTTGGGAGGCAGAGGCAGGTGGATATCTGAGTTCGAGGCCAGCTTGGTCTACAGAGTGAGTTCCAGGACAGCCAGGGCTACACAGAGAAACCCTGTCTCAAAAATACCAAAAAAAAACAAAAAAACAAAAAAAAAAAAAAACCAAAAAAATTTTTAAAAGATGCTTCCGATATGTTTATTAATTCACCAAAATGATGAACTGCTTATTATTTAAAAAATATGTCTTTTCTAGCTAAATTCTTTTCTAAAAATATATTGTATGGGCCTACATTGTATTCCTTTAAAAATGTTGCAAGAGGGTCATACTTCCCCCCCCCCCCCAGTAGGTGGATATCCTGGTCTTGGATGTCCTTGTACTAAGGCACAAGTTTTGAACCAGCTTCCTATTCTAGAGCCATTCTTCCCGCCAGGGTAGCATGGCCCTCTGAGTGTCCAAAGTTCTAAAATGAGATGGTAGTGTATATGTGAAGGTAGATATGTGAGCATCCGGACAGGAGCATTTTCCTAGAAAAACAGAGACTCTGGATCTCTCAGAGGGTTAACGTTGAGTGGATGCTGGTCCCCACAAGAAGCCCTCATCCCCATCACCACTGCTTCCTGTGGTCACCTGCTCAGGAGGCATACAACAAGCAGATGCAAGGACTGAGAATCCCACACATCATGGAGTTGACTGGAGGACTCAGTCCTCAGCAACGCCTGGGGCAGTCTGAGGGATTCCCTGAGGAGAGCTAGACTCATTTTGTGGCTTAAGTGGACAATCATTCAACTAGACAGAACTCCTGACTAGGCCTGAGGTTACCTGAGCCACCCAGCTGCACAGGCTTTCCAAGTCTCCGACAAGAGTCAGATCTAAGTTAGGAGAAACTAGGCAAACCTATGCCTGGCTTCGTGCAGAATTCTGGCCATGTCTGCAGCTTAGAGCTTGTGACAGTCAGCCCAGGGAGCCAGGCTGGAAGAATGTGTCCAGACATGGTGGCTTTGACCATGAAGCCACTCATTCAGTACAGGTGGACTCAGCATTTGTTTGCTGGCCAAACAGAGGAAGGACCTTTACCACCCCTCCAGATTGCTAAAGTTGCTGATACAATTTTCCTTGCCATTTCTTACCCGACTTCATCCAGGCCAATGTTGTGCAAAGTTTGCCTCCTGAGCACGTCCGAATGCATCCTTTGGGAGAAAAAAAAAGGCATGGGAACAGCTGGGATGCTCCCAGTGGGACATAAAGCCCAAGGTTCTCAAGCCCACCCTTTGGCATGGCATTGCCAGCTCCTAGGGACTGCCTCTCCGTAGAAGTCCAGGAAGCAGAAAAGAAATCAGCACATCAGAGGGTTGGGGCTCAGGGTTTTCAAACCACTTAGAAACGGTGAAAACACTTAAATCAAGAGGCTTTTTTTTTTTTTTATCTTTAAGGTTTACCCCATCTTCAGTCTGAAGTACTTACATGGTGGGGAGGCAAGAAGTGCCCACCCAAACAAAAGCCCGTGAGGACCCAATCAGGTTACAGAGCTGCACAGAGTGGGAAGAGACAGCACGTTAAGAGGGTAAAGGTGGATGGAGGGCTTCCTGAACCTGTGCAGCCAAAACAGTGCTTGAAAAACCCCGAGGAAGGGGCTAGAGAGATGGCCAAGTAGTACAAGAGTGCTCGCTGTTCTTTTGGAGGAGCTGAGTAAGATTCCTAGCACCCATCTGACAGCTTACAACTGCCTGTAATTTGATCTTCAAGGGATTCTAGGCCTCTGGCCTCTGGCCTCAGGCCTCCTAGGGTTCTACACTCACATTGGTATGCACACATACTTACAATAATAAAAATAAATCTAAAAGGAAAGGAACAGAAAGAAAAGGAAAATCCAAGAGGAAGCTTTTTAGTCTTAGGCCCAGTGAGACTCTAGAATTTAAGTGGACCAATCTGGTTTCTAACACTACCTTCTCTGACCTGGGACCAGAGCAAGCTAAGGGCTCTTCTGAAGTTCAGAGATGCTGTCTTGACTGTGTGGGACGATGTATGTGTGGCATCTTTCCTGAGAGCAAGGGGAAGGGTCTGGTCTTTACCTCTTTACCTCAGGGCCAGCTAGGGTGCTCAGAGGAAGAAGTACTTATTCATAATTCATTCATTTAAATGTTTGTGTCCAAACATGCACATTTCTAGACAGGTGTGTGCACACACACACACACAACTCTGGCCCTTTCTGGAGGCTTAGTGTGAGTTGAGAATGAAGATGAAGTTGCAGGGGCCTCTGACATCTTACAAGCCAAGGGAGTGAATGTCCCAAGACAGGATCCCATGTCCAGTGGAGCACAGAGAAGCCTGGAGTTTAGTTTGTCTTCTGTGCAGGCTGTGTCACAGCTCTCACTTGGGAGGTGTTGCTCAAGGAAACTAACCTGGTCCCCATGCAGGCAATGCAGAAAAATGCCTGGGGAGTTTGGAAGACTCAAGAGCCCTGCTGGTACTTTTAGGCCTCTTAGTTCAGAATTTGGGGAGATAGAGCACCTGTTAAGGCCTCCCATGTTGGTTTTTGCAAAGAGGAATCCTCATGGTGAGTATGTACACCAGAATTACATGCTAGCAACACTTTGAACAAATACCAACCCTTGGCCCCATCCCAGACCCAGGGGCCCAGAACTGGTACCTCCACTGTCTCCCCACCATTTGTCTTGCACAGCATGAACTGAGAACTAACACCTCAGTGTGCAGTTCAAACATGTAGCCCCGGGAAGAATAAACCACACATCCTCTGTATGTCCCCGTGGTCCTGCCTTGCCTATCTCAGGCCTGAGTCAAAGCTGTATTCTCTTGCCATCTGCTAACAAAACCTTGTACTTTTTCTATAGACCCTTGGTCAGAGGCACTCAATCACTTCCAGGTTCTCTTATGAACAGCAGCTTGATTCTCTCAGGTACCTGCTGGTCTCCCTTCTGTGGCTGTCCACATTCTGAACTCTCTTACCTCGTCTACACTGACCTGTCCATCGGGATCCTGGGTTTCTAGTCTGGTGCTCCAGATACGTGTCCCATGCCTACCCCCTTACTGCACCTATTTGCTAGACTTCCAGGCAAACGGAGTCAAGCTGACATCAGCTGACTAATTACACTTTATATTCCCAGTGCTTCCCTGCTCATGCCTCAGGGCTACCTGAATCTCCAAGTCAGGAAATGGTTTTTGTAAAGTCCGCCTCTTTATGACTATTTATTTTTATCTTACATATATGAGTATGTTTGTCTGCATGTGTGTGCAGTGCCCACAGAGGCCAGAAGAAGGCATCCTAACTGGAGTTACAGTTAGGATGACAGCAAGTCACCACGTGGATGCTGGGAACCTAACCCAGATCCCCTGGAAGAGCAGCCAGTACTCTTTAACTGCTAAGGCATCTCTCCAGCCCCATGCTTATAGTTTTGATGTAGCCAAGACAGCTGTGGGGGAAAAAAAAAAAAGACCCAAAGAGCACAGAAGTACCCAAGGAGGCCTTAGCTGCTTGTGGGCGTGGATTAAGAGCTCTGGGTACCCTCATTTGAATGTGGGGGTGGAGTGTCCCTTAGGATGAGAACACAGCCTACAGATGCAGGATGGCTAGGCTGTTTGTGTTTCTGTTCTAAAGGAGCCTCCAAACACACCTCTGCTTCAAGGATGGAGACTTGACGTATAATATTCCCAAGACTAGATGCAGTGACATGCCTTCAGAGCATCCACTCACCAGCTTTGCCTGGCTTCCTAGATGTTTGACAATAGAAAACAGGAAAAAGTGATGGGAAAAGGGGAGTGTGTGTATGTGTGTGTGTGTGTGTGTGTGTGTGTGTGTGTGTGTGTGTGTGTTGGGGGCTAAGCTTCCTAGGAGAAACCACCGTAGATTTTTTTTTTTTTAACAGAGAACTGAAATTTAAAGCTGTCACTCCAGCCTCTCTTTCCCAGAGCTTTCTGGGTGCAAAGTCTAGAGCAGACCCAGGATTGCTACCAAGTCCTTGGAATGTGTTTAAATCCATATCCATTGGTGTCCTCCTCCACCCTCTATCCACCCTCCTCGTCAGTTGTCTATTAAGGGACTTTTTCTCCATCACACAAAGAACAATAGAAGTTGAGTGTTGGATTTAGATAAATATTTAATTCATGAAAATAATCTTATATGTTCCAAAACACACTTTAAAGCTATTTTTGTTCTCCAGAAAGCACCCATTACAGGTAAATTACACAGCACACTATCTCAGCGTCAGGACCACCATTAGTGCAAATTTTAGGCTCTACAAAGACCAGTAGATAATGTTAATTTCAAATCCAGAAACTAAATATACTCCGTGCCTTTTTATTACTCCTTTTTCTCTTAAGTTTTATCGGCTGCTTTTCATCTTAACAATATGTCTTTACATCCTGCCATCCCAGTGCACTGTAATGATATTAATATTTTATAGAATCGGTATTTATAGTTCTTTATTTAGAGACAATGCAGTAGGTCTGCAGATATCAGAGCCCGTCTGGAATGGTGCCCTCCAAATAATGATGAATTGCTTGTGCGGAATGCCATTTGCTAATTATATCCATGATTTACTGTGGAGCAAGGCTTAAATCATTCATTTCAGTCTTGCGTAACAGTGCCATAGAATTTTTAGGTTTAAAAATGGTTTCCATGTGTATAATTTAAACAAATTCTAGAGCTCTTGTATACACAAAATACTTGCAGCCACTCATTTGTTACGTACTCCGTCTCTTTAAACTTCTACTTTTAATGATCACTGTGGTCGAAATTATTATGCTTAATTTTCATAATCATAGCCTTTAAATCTACAGCCGTTCTCACATGTTAGATAAAGAAAAAGATAGCTAATTGTGTGTAGATAGTGTGTCATCCCTCAATAGTCCCCAATGGTACAAAATCATTAAAAAAGCTTAAGAGCACAAATTATTCTTCTATTAAAAAACAGTCGTTCTCTAGCTAATTATTAGTTTGGGCTGCTTTGTTTCAAAGAACAAATGTTGATCCTTTCTAGCCTTGTTCTGCACTCCAAAAATGTGATAAACACTTGGTTTTCTCTTCCGTCGATATCTTGCAGGTGAGAAGCCCTATAAGTGCCCTCACTGTGACTACGCTGGCACCCAGTCAGCATCCCTGAAGTATCACCTGGAGAGACACCATCGGGAGCGGCAGAACGGAGCCGGGCCCCTGTCAGGACAGCCCCCGAACCAGGAGCACAAGGACGAGACCTCCAGCAAAGCTCCTATGTTCATCAGGCCGGACATCCTGCGAGGAGCTTTTAAGGGTCTCCCTGGAATCGATTTCCGAGGTAGCCCCGCCTCCCAGCAGTGGACATCGGGCATGCTCTCCTCTGGAGATCACTCAGGGCAGGCCACCGGCATGTCCTCGGAGCTGTCTTCAGATGCCCTAAAAGGCTCCGACCTTCCTTCCAAAAGCTCCCACTTCTCAGAGATCGGAAGAGCTTATCAAAACATCGTGAGCAATGGTGTGAATTTCCAAGGGTCCCTACAGGCATTCATGGACAGCTTTGTCCTCAGCTCTTTGAAGAAAAAGGACATGAAAGACAAGGTCCCGTCTGACGCCCATCCCATGAAAGCCCATCCTGCGGACGGCGGAGAGGAGAAAGTAAGCGTGAAGCCCTCCCAGCGAAAGTCTGAGAAGTCTCAGTATGAGCCTCTGGACTTGTCTGTGCGGCCAGACGCCACCACTCTCCCTGGCTCCTCTGTGACCATGCAAGACAGCATTGCGTGGCACGGCTGCTTGTTCTGCGCTTTCACCACCTCGTCCATGGAGCTGATGGCCCTTCACCTCCAGGCCAACCACCTAGGCAAAGCAAAACGCAAAGATCACCCTTCAGGGGTGACAGTCAACTGCAAAGAACAGGGGCGGGAGGCCAGCAAGGTCTCTGTACTGCCTTCCCTACAATCAAACAAAGAGATTGCCCTTTCTAGCACTGTCAGTGTGCTCGACTCTGCTCCTGAGAAGATGGCCCAAGGACCGGCCAAAGAGACTCTAGGCGACCAGAAGAGTGGTCAGTGGCCCAACCACATGGACCCTGCCTTTTGTACCTTTCCATCTGACTTCTACAAACAGTTTGGCGTTTACCCCACTGTGGTTGGCTCAGGGGCCCCAGGCTCCTGCCTCAACAAGAACCCCGAAGGGAAAACCCACTCAGAAGACGACGCCCCTATCCTGATCCCGGAAACCACAAACAAAAACACTACTGATGACCTCTCGGATATTGCCTCCTCCGAGGACATGGACTCCTCCAAGGGAGAAAACAATGAGGACGAGGAGATAGACACCGACCCAGAGATGATGAGCAAACCGCTGTCTGCTCTCAGCAAGGGTGGCAGCAGTGAGGGCGGTGACAGCCTGCTGCCCCCAGGCGCCCCCCAGCCCATCCAGGGACTGGTCTCACCTTTAGCCCAAGCAGCTGAGGAACAGTGGCACAGCCCAGGCCTCCTTCCTGCCCAGGAACCCCCGGCGGGGCTGCCCAAGCCAGAGCGGGGTCCCCCAGGCTTGGAGAAACCTATGAGCATGCTGTCGGTCCTCAGGGCCTACAGCGCCGATGGCTTAGCAGCCTTTAACGGGCTTGCAAGCAGCACAGCAAATTCTGGATGTATCAAGAGGCCAGACTTGTGTGGTAAGTTTTAGAATCCTCTTCCTTCAGTTCATTTTCCCCCAAAACATCACTGCTAAATTGTGCATACAAAAAAAAAAAAAAAA
>JADRCC010576402.1:0-13614 GCA_019843855.1 Hylomyscus alleni
CTTGGTCTGCAGTTCACTTCCATGAAGGCCTTGACTGAACAAGAGAGATCTGAGAGGCAGGTACTTTGTCCTGACAAAGTGATCTCTTTCCTCTGTTGAATTCTCAGAGCGTAGCTGGCTCCTCTTCACATCCCGTTCTAGTCCCGTTGAATTTTGTTTTACTTTGCACTATACTGGTGGAGACCTTTCTTCACCTCATGGAGGAACTGGTATGAAAACACTCACACAACAATAAATTGAAACCGTAAGTGTGACTCCAAGGGTGTGCAGGGCCTCCAGAGGAGGCTATCAAGAATGGGATGGGGAGGAGGTGACTCTTAGTTGGGTCTGAAGTGAACCTTAGTAGTATGTCACCCAGAAGTTAGGGGGAAAGGATACAGGCAGAGGAGAGCAACAGTTAGGGTTTCTGGACACGAATCAGAATCAGAATCCGAATGCAGCAGGGAGAATGCTGGCTTGGCCCCAGGCTCCACAAAAGGCAACTGAGAGATGCCACTTTAGAAGAGGATCTGGAGGGAAGTTAACACTGTTCCATGAGCACAGGAGCCAGGAGAAATTCTACGAGAGGGGAGACAGTGATGCAGACATTGATGCAAACGGGTTCTGTGCTTATAGGTGGGATGGTCTAGGGGAGGACATGATGAGGTGATGGTTACAAAGCAGTGGGAATTGAGGAACTCGGTCGAAGAAGGGCAATGTGTTGAGGTTTTGTCTTTTACTGTCTATTATAATGTGAAATATGCCCCCCCCAAACCTGGAGTCTGCACGTAGCCACTGGGACTCTGGCCCAAGTTAATTCCGATTGGTGAATAATGATGCCTGTAGCCATTAGTTGGGCAGAAGAGAGATAGATGGTATTGAGTTTCCAGTGGAGAGCCCACAGGAAAGAAAGGAGCTGCCATGGAACAAGACAAACATGCAGGAGAGAGAGAGAGAGAGAGAGAGAGAGAGAGAGAGAGAGAGAGAGAGAGAGAGAGAGGAGCTGCCATGGCTAGAAGAACGTTCAGGAGAGGAGAAAAGAGCTGCCATGGGCTAATTGAGCCATAAAAACGTGGTTATACAGGCTGGCCAATTGGAGCTAAGAGCAGCCCACATGGAACATAGTTGGATTATGAGTAGGAAGGAAGATTCTAACAGCATGGAGGATAGACAGTTGCACAGCTTTTGTGCTGCATAAGGCATCTTAAAATATAAAGGCTCTATGTCTTTTACCTCGAACATGAGTAGTCTGAGGTGGACCTGAAAATGTCAGGAGATTTTAAAAGAACTTCTATAGCAACAGGCACAAGGAACTGTGGCAATGGAGGCTTACTAGGACGAAGTCCTAAAATTACCTTACTGTGTACCAATCAATAAAAGGGAGAAGGAAAGAGTGAACAGAAAGGTGTAAGCCTGACAAAAGCAAGAAAGAATCTCCGAATGGAAACCGGGAATGCAGGAAGAATGAACTCAGGAGTGGAGACAATTAGGAGATGAGTTACACTATGGAAACCCAGTCACAAGTGTGGATGGGGCTAGAGAGGTGGCTCGATGGTTAAGAGCACTGGCCAATATTCCAGAGGACTTACATGGTGGTTTACAATCATCTGTAACTCCAGTTTCAAGGGATCTGATCTCCTTTTTCTGGTTTCTGAGGGCATTGAACACACATGATGCATAAACCTACATGAAGGCAGAATATAACTAACATAAATCAACAGACAAATAAACAATTCAAGTCCATTAGTCTAGAACCCCAAATCCTCAAGAATAGAGGCTGGAATGCAGAGCGCTGTGTAGGATGAGTGAGGAGAAAATGACCCATCCCGCCACACTCAGAAGGACACGACTTTTAAAATTATCTCAATCTATTTGCCTTGGGCAGGTAAATGTCTTCCTAGAAAAGGTCTCTGGAAATTGTGTTTATAGCACCTTACATAACCATCAAATATTTACTCTGTTACAAAGAAATTCTACTCCAAATGAAAAAGATCCTTATATTTACTATTATACAAAGTAAAAGAAAAAAAAAAGCCAGGTGCTTTTTCAATTCAACAAACACTCACACCCTTGATTGCATCCTGTTAATATTTCATGGAGAAGGTAGTGCAGTCAACCTCCTTGGCTTGGTTATTTTCTCTGCTCAGAATCAGAGGAAGGTTGTAGTCTTTATTGTAAAGTAACTAATCTGTTGCCCCTACCCCCAACATCCACATCTCCCAGGGGTTTTCACCTCAATAATCTGTTACAGAAAGCATATAGGCCAGTGCATTTTAATTGGAGTTTATAGTATAAATGAACACGAATGATTCATCTGCTTTTTAGAGTTTCCATTTACAATGTCTGGCAGTTGAATTGTCATACAGCTAGCAGCTTCATAGGACTCCAAAGAACTTGCAAAAGCAGTTCCTACCAGCCACACATCTGGAATATATATACCACGTACCTAGTTAAATTCATGTCATGGGTCATTTTTATTTGTTTCCATAATGACTTATGGGTCATTCCTTTGTTACAATCAGCTCTTACTGCTCCTGACTTTTGAATTTGCAAATTTACCTGTTTCTGTGCAATCTCAACGTCAATGGGATTTTTGACTCACGGCAATTTTTCCACTCACTTGCCGACTCATGCAGAGCAGCAAAATGGTTGAGCTGCTTGAGTGTCTAGTCACGGCTGAAGTGAAACAAAAAGGTAGCCTGCCTTCCTTGTTCAGCGCGCATCCTATGAGCAAGGGTCCTATTTACAACGTGGTTCGTGTTCATTTTCACATTTTTGTGCTTTATGGTGGTGATTTCTGCTGTCTAAAATGGCTGCTAAATATAGTGGTGAAGGGCCAGCCAGAGTTCCCAAGCGTAGGAAGCTGAGATGTGCATAAGATAATCTGGGCACAGACAGGAGTTATAGTACTGATAGCTGTAAGATTAATGCCAATGAACATATGTCTAGTAAATATGGTATATTTTATTTTACTGTGTTCGATGGGCTAGGAATTGAAGCCAGCATCTCATACACACCAAGCAAATGCTCTAACAACGAGCTAAGTTCCTGGTCTAGTCCAGTCCAGTCCAGTGTCTTTTGACAAAGCTGATCATAAACCAAGATTATACATTTACTAGTTGACCCCAAGATTCTGAGCAAAGGCACACAGGAGCCCAGTCCCATGCCAGTAGTTGAGTCTTTGCTAATTCAGGAGTTTCCTGCAGCTTTAGAAGCCTAATGCGTCGAATGAGAATCAGGTGGCATTTGGAATCTGTAGACAGGAAGTCGAGATTCATGGTCATGGGCTTAATTTCTGAGTCTAACGTGAGACCCACACTGTTCAGTTTAATGAATTCAGTATTCTGGTTCTTCCAAGAACCTCATCAAGGCTGACATCGTGGGGCACACCTTCAATCCTGGAAGGCAGAGGCAGAGTGCCTTTCACATCCTAAATGTCTCCTTTCCTGGGTGCCACTGCAGCATTCACGGGGACTGGGGGTACTGGGGTTTGGCTTTCTCAGGTGTTGAATTATCCACCAGCCCCTGCCAACAGGGCACGGGTACCCACAGCACCTGGAGGAAGGAGCTGACACTTTCTCTGCCTTTATTATGTCAGCCCTTGTTGGTTTTTATTCCCAGGAATTCTTAGCACAGTGTCTCCACAATACTTGGTGTTGTGGCCTACATTTTATCTCTTGAACAAAACTCACCACTCAGCTACAAGTTTCCACCCCCTGGCAACTCAACCACAGCTTCCTAGAAAACCTTTCCTGTTCTCAATCACTTCGCAAAGGGAAACACAATCCCTAGCAATGCAGCAGGGTTAGTAACAGCATTCAGTTTTGCTAAACACAAAGCTGGTACCCAAGTATCTTAATCTGCATGCTTTTGTTCCCTTGGAGCACCGAAACTTCCAGTAAATGATACCTGCGAGCTCCCATTTATTTCCTGGTTTAGAAGTGTCTACATGTGAATATGAGATGAACACGTATTAGTTGTAGATTACTGAGAAGTGTAAAAAAAAAAAAGGGAAAACGAGTCTCCAAGGTTGTTCTGTTTCTCACATGCAGTGCCTCTCAGCCCGAGGGTGTGTGTGTGTGTGTGTGTGTGTATGTGAGAGAGCCCAAGGGTGTGTGTGTGTGTGTGTGTGTGTGTGTGTGTGCGTTCTCTGTTCTCATTCTCTCCTACAGTGTGTGTGTTCTCTGTTCTCATTCTCTCCTACAGTGTGTGTGTGTTCTGTTCTAATTCTCTCCTACAGTGTGTGTATGTGTGTGTGTGTATGTGTGTGTTCTCTGTTCTCATTCTCTCCTACAGTGTGTGTGTGTGTATGTCTATTTATAAGGCTTTCACTGTGTAGCCCAGGTAAGCCTCAAATCTATGAATCTCCCAGCACCCCAATTTATGACATCAGGGGTGTGTACTATCATGTCATCCTGGATATACTTAAAACCGAAACCAAAACCAAAAACCAATGTGGTATTATAAAGACTGTCTACTTGTGGATATAATTAATACTATTATTTATTATTTTTAGAAAAAAGGCCTCACTGGTATTCCAGGCTAGTTTTAAACTTGTGACCTTCTATGCCTGCCTCTTGAGTGTTGCTTATGATGGGCAGGAACCATCACTCTCAGATATTTAATGCTATTTAATTCTCAGTAAAATATTGTCAATGTAGTTTCGACATAAATTATGTAAGCATCTCATATACATTTGTTTCTAGGTAGTTTATTTTTTTGGGTCAGACACTAGCTCCATAGTAGCCATCTTTCTAGCAAACCCCTTTGACACATCTCTGATTGTTTTCTTTGAAAGAATGATGCAAATTGGAATTGATAGATCAAAAATATCAGTTTATTACATAGCATATTTTTTTGAGGCCCTTGAAAAGATTTCCACACAGCTGCATTGTAAGCATTGATTAGCATTCAGTTTGTACTTCTGAACTGAATTTTCTCTGTGCAAGTAAGTTTGCTTGTGGTATGCTGGACCAGGATGCTAAGGTCTGGAGAAATACACTTTCTAGACAGCCTCTAAGAGAGAACCCTTCTCTTCAAAGTGTTGCTGATGGTCGAGGAAGTCTTTGTGTTACATAGATATCATGAAGAACGCTTTCCTCCCAGCAAGCTTCAGACCACCTCATTGTAATGTATTACTCAAACTTGTCTGGAGGCTGCAGGGAACAGCTGTTTTGATGGGATAATGACTCTGAACATTGTATGCTAATTTTCTATTCCGATTTTTCTGTTTCCCCTTAAGTTTGTCAAATTCCCCAATCAATACTCACTCTAGAGTTCAGGATTCTATTCGAAATAAGCAACGTTGTTAGGAGTGGTTGCTACAGTATAGAGCTCTGCTGGGTCCATGTCTGAATGGAGGAATAGAACAAGCTAATGCATGTTTGTGTCTGCATCTCTCAGTGTCCCCTGGAAAGAAAGTCACCATCATCAGTGGCCAGTGTCATTGATTAACTTGTGACCACTATGCCTGGGGAATGTCAGAAGCTGTCTGCACATCACTCTCCCTGCTTAGGGAATAATGAGGGATCGAGCCTCAGGATACATGTTGCTTGCGTGTCTCAGTGAAGATGCAGCCTGGCCCACGAAATTGTTCCTTATGTGATGTCAGTGTAAAATGAATGTGATTGGGCAAAGCATTGCTCATGTTGGTCCAGAGTCCTACCTGAGGTCTGTGCAAATCAGAATGAAGCCTGTATTGCACGTGTTTTCAGTTGGCGAATGCCCCATTGCCACCAAGGCAAGAGTTTTGTCCAGTTTTGGTTTTCTGGGCATGGCAGTGAAATGGCCAGGCTTTACTCTGGGACCTATTCTGGTGCTGAGGCTCAGTGCATGAACTGACCGAGGAATTAGGTTCTCACTGTTGGGGCTAGCAGAAAGGTCAGCAGGTTGCTTGTGTTTGAGACCAACACTTCCTCTTCTTGTACACTTCCTTCATTTCCTGATGGTCCCACTTCCTCCTTAGCAACTTTGTCACAGACAAGAAAGTCTTGATAAACAAATTTCTCATAAGATGATGATAATATAAGTTATCACTATCAGGATTATTTTATTTTATTTTTTGAAAAATTTATTTTATCCTTTTGAAAGATATCTTTTATTTATTCATTCTTGAATATTTCATTCCTGTATACAATGTATATTGATCATATCTTCCCTCCACTTCCCCTAAAGTTGGACTACAAGAGGCAAGAGAGAAAATATTATGAAAAAGATTTGTTTTTATTTTATTTGTATGAATGTTTGTCTGCGTGTATATATGTGAACCATGTGTCTGATGTCCTTGGAGGCCAGAAGCAGTTATAGAATCCCATGGAACTGAACTTATAAATATAGTTGTGAGCGGCCACGTGGGTGCTGGGAATTGAACCCGGGTCTTCTGGAGTGCAGTAAGCGTTCTTAACCACTGAGCCGTCTCTCCAGCACAAAAGAACACTCCTAACAACTGCAACAACAAAATAGCTTCCAGTGTGCATTTCTGTGCCCTTGTGATATGAATGTCTGGGGAGAAGAGTATTGATTTGGTGTTTGTGAGGCATGTGGGAAATATTGGGACCAAGATTAGAGGAGTAGCTATATTTCTGGAATTCAGTTGCTTAAATTGACCAAAGGCATGTTAATTAATCTGGCTGTTGTCATGGAAAGAGCCGGGTTGCTGGTGAAGATTCACTTATTCCCACGTATACTTCTTTACAGTCCATCCACTTCTCTGCTAGGACAAGAATAGAATTTAGAGACGGCAGAGATTTGAGTACTATTAAAATCACCAGTTAGTTTCTTCTTTTGTTAAGATTTTTCATTGTTCATTTTAGCAAATTTATGCTGGTTTATGTTAGAAATGTGTCTGTATCTCACCTTTTTAGAGTAAGAAAAACATGTGCTTAAATTGAACTTAATCTCATTCATGAGCAGCAGCGAAGCAAGGGTTTGGTCTTTTTTTTTTTTTTTTAATAATAACCAAGATAATTGGGTCTGATCTTCCTTGCATCTTCAAGCAGTTATCACTTAGAATTCAGATCTCTTTCTAGGCAGGAAGCATCTCCGATAAAAGGCAGGAGAGGTCTAAGGAGCACATGGTTTACGTGACTTGATTTACCAGTCGTAACAAGCAGCAGCTACCTCAGTCTGCCAGGAACCAGGCCGTGGGGGGTTGTCTTTAATTTTGCTCAGAGGTGTAAACTATCAAAAAACCATTTTCTTTGACTTTTAAGGGGAGAGACAGGCATCTGCAGTGCTCATTCTAAAGAAAAAGGTCCATACGTGCACATTTTCATTCAGGTTGTTCTTCCTAACTTTAGTGTATATTTGTTGGACCGTGGAAGGCAGTCTGTGTTCTGGTTGAGCGAGGCTTACTCCAGAGACCCAGTAGAAAATTCTACAAGGGGCAGAACAGTGAGCTAGACCCTCAGGCATTAGGCGTCTGACACCACGAGCCCTCAACTGCATTATCCTGTGGCTATCAGTCACATAGGGCAATGCTCCCAAGCTCCTAGTATTCTGGCTGGATGCCATCCCCACAGTCACCTGACTACAGCCAGGTATGCCCCACCCCAGAGTTACCTGGCAACAGCAAGGTAGCCCAGCCCACTATAAAAAGGGGTTGCTTGGCCCCTCCTCTCTCTCTTAAGCTCTTGCTCTTCTTCTCATCTCTTGCCCCCCTCTCTCCCCATCCCTTTTTCCTCTCTTTATGTGGCCATGGCCGCCCTCTGCTTCTTTACTCTTCTCCTTCTCTCTGTCTTTCTACAATAAATGCCTTAAAAACACGGACGGCCTCCTTTCATCAGGATCTGCCATGTTGGAGCAATGGAGCAGGTTTCCCTCTAATGAGCCACGTGTCTAACTCCCACCAGGAGGCCTCCCTGTGCTCCAGCCACAGTTGCCAGTCAAACCAAGCAGCCTGCCAAGCCAGCTACCTGAGCTAGCCAGACTCTCTAGTCCCCGTGGTAAACTTCAAGAGCTCTCCCCCTACCCTCCTTCTTTCAGCTTTTGGACTAGAGTCTGCCTGAGGGTCTGTTCTTAGCTCTTCCGCAACATACAGCAGTCTGGGAAGTCTGAAAGCGAGTCTTTGACCTCCGTGTGGTCCAGAACTCCAAAATCGGCTGAGGTCAGCCTGCCTAGACATAGCTTGGTGAACTCCTTCCTGATGAATCATTAAGAAGATCAGTGGGAAACTACACCACAATACCCACCACTTGCACTACACCACAATACCCACCGCTTGCCTAACTTTATTTCATCTCTCAGGCATTTTGTCATCTTACTCCATGACGAGAAATATGGTGAGCACAGCACAGCATCCTTTGAGAGAGAAACCTCATTTGTGTAACTTTCTGAGGCTACACAGGAGGTATGTCTTTAAATTGACTCCTGAGTAATGGGGCATAGGTAAATTGCTAAATGGGGACTACTATGTACACAGTAGATGGCAGTTCAATGCCAGAAAGAATTGAGGTGGGATGTGGAAGTGGAGGGAGTACTAAGTAAATATGTATTGTTGGCATGCCCACGACAGTGCCAAAGACCCCAGTGGCTTGGACCAAAACCTACCAAAGCCCACTGATTCCTGAGCTGTGGGTATACAGGTCTGGGGCCCAGTTCCATAGGCTTTTACTGACCGAGACCAACCTAGATATGTTACCATCTAAACTACCACCTTCAGAGAGGAATACTAGGAGATCTGCCATTTCCATGATGTGTCTCTGTAACCTGACACACTTCTGTTCTCCATCTTCAACCTGCTATTCCTGACCTGCTGCTGGCTTCAGTCTATACAAGAAAGGCCTGCATTGCAAATTTGTGAAATTTTTAAAATAGCTCATATCTCAACACTTTTTCCCACGTCAAGACATTAGCAAATCCACACAGACAAGCAGGTGCATCAGTGTGATAAGATTGATGCAGACCACAAGTTCCTCTTTTTGCTTTCCCTTCACTGTGACTTGGTGACATTCTGATGCATTAGTAATATTCCCTTATGGTCTTTGCTTGTCCTCTATCTGGGATGCCAAGAAATGCCTTCATCCATGTTCCTCGCTGTCATGGCTCCTACCTCTTTGCTGGGCTGCTTTCTTCCATTCCTTCCACAGTGTCCTCCATGGTGTGCTGTGTCCCTCTCTACAATGTATGAATAGAATAAGTGCTTTAACTTCATATGCTTTGCAAGGGTAAGTTAGAAAGTTGAATTGGAGAGATTTGTAGCAACCTCACAAGGGGGTTTCTCTCCTCTGCTTAGAGCACAGGGCCTCGATTCACTCCAGTGAAGCATTTTAAAAAACAAGAGATTATCCACCTTGAAGGTGTTTTGATGACAGTACTTTGAGGTTTTTCTTCTTTCTAATTCAGGACTAGGGATAGAATACAGAGCCTTGAGCACTGTAGGTGAGGCTTTACCTCTGAGCCATATCCCTAGCTAACACTTCTAATTCTTAAGAAAAAACATTATCCATGGCGAAAAAGGGAAAACTGGATGAGGAGCCTCTAGTTAGAGAGAAGAGAGTAAGATAAATATAGAAAAAGCCAGCAAAACAACAATAAGTGTATCTGACAAAGTCATTAGGAATCATACTGTTAGCTATTTACCTAAAAACACCTATAATGCCCATAAGTCATTGCATAAATATGCACATATATTTTAAATGAATTTTCCAATCTGGACTAACAATGCACCCCTCAAGAGACAAAGGCCTTCTAACAAAACTCCAACACCAGGCATGACAAGTCTCTTTTAAGTTGTTGTCTAAGAGACTCCCAAAACATACAGCCTATTGTTATTGCTCTTGGTTAGACCCCTTAAAGTAGAAGGTAAGTTGCTATTTCTGAAGCACCATGAACTTCAAACTCAAGGCCCAGAGATCCAGGAGCTGGTGACCTGAAGGGTCCCTCCCTAAGGCCTAGATTTCACTGTACCAGAAGGTGCCGTGCAAACTTCCAAACGCGCAAAGCAATGAACAGTCCTACCCAACTATGACGCTATGAACTACAACCATGACCGGCCTGACAATATGCTGTGACAATGGCATACATACTAACAATTCTCTAATTGGACTTAAGACGTGTTCTACTATTGGGAAATCTTGCCTGGTACTGGAACCTAATGAAATAGTGAAGACTATTAAACTCTCACCAACATGACTGTCTGAACATGAGCTGGAGGAGGACCACAGTGATGAACTTCCTCTCCTGAAAGTACATGGTATGGACAGAAGCTCCTGACGCTTCAGTGCTAACTGCAGAACTACAGCCAGCTAAGGAAGGCTGAGAGCCAGAGAAACAATCTTTCTTGAGGAAGAGCACATCAACTGGCTATCCATTATCAAATGGTCAGCCGTGAACATTGACAGTCTGCAGGCTGAGCAGGTTGGGCTTATGCAATTAGGAATATATGCATATATATTAGGAATATATGCATATATTATATATAATATAATATATATGTGCCATTGCCACAGCATATATATAATATAATATATATAATACATGTATATATATTTACATACACACCCCATCACACACACACATACTCATTTACACATATGTATGTAACAACAATTAATGAAACAGAGGCCTTGAATTTGAAAGAGCAAAGAGAGAGATATGGGAAAGTTGAAGGTAGGAAAGGGAAGGTGGAAATTATATAATTATACTATAATCTCAAAAATAAATTATTAATGATTTACTTAAAAAAATAAACTGTGATAAGGTAAAATCTCTTGAACCCTCAATGTGACAGGCCCTTTCCTCAACTAAACGACAGATTATCCTGTTTATGCACCCAGGAATATCTTATCCTTTTATAACTCTACGTGCACATAAATCTGTATGTATTTTTGTCCTTCTCTTATATACATGGTATCACTGTGCTGTATGTTAAATGGATTTTTAAATTCCAAGTATTTCTTTTAGAATAAAAAAATAATAAATACTACCTAGGTGCTATAAAATAGCTCAGAAGTTACGAGTACTTGTTCTCAAGCCGGGCAGTGGTGGCGCACGCCTTTAATCCCAGCACTTGGGAGGCAGAGGCAGGCAGATTTCTGAGTTCGAGGCCAGCCTGGTCTACAGAGTGAGTTCCAGGACAGCCAGGGCTACACAGAGAAACCCTGTCTCCAAAAAACAAACAAACAAAAAAAGAGGACTTGTTCTGTCAGAGGAAATAAATTTGGCTCTCAGCACCCATTCCACACACCTGCAACTTCAGTACCGGAGAACCTGACACACTCTTTTGACCTCCATGGCCACCCATATACATATGGCATATAGTCACACACACACACACACACACAGACATATTTAAATCTTTAAAAACATTAATATTGTGTGTGTGAGAGAGACAGACAGAGAGAGACAGAGAGAGACACAGAGAGAGAGAGACAGAGAGAGTGAGAGAGACAGAGAGTGAAAGAGAGACAGAGAGAGAGACAGAGACAGAGAGAGACAGAGACAGAGAGAGAGACAGACAGAGAGAGAGAGACAGAGAGAGACAGAGAGAGAGTGAGAGAGAGACAGAGAGAGACAGAGAGACAGAGAGAGTGAGAGAGAGACAGAGACAGAGAGACAGAGAGAGAGTGAGAGAGAGACAGAGACAGAGAGAGAGAGAGAGAGAGAGAGAGAGAGAGAGCGCATATGTAGACATCCAAAAGCATAACTAACTGAAGTCATTTCTTTCCTTCTAATATGCGGGTCCTGGGGCTTGAATTCGATCTGTCAGGCTTGGCCCCAGGTGTCTTTATCTGCTGAGCCACATCACTAGCCTGATACTTTTAGTTCTAGAGAAAAGTTTTCTCTTTTGGAGTGGCACACACTCAGTTTTATTTAGTCTTAATGAAGAAACTCATAGGAATATGAATTAACCTAAAATTGTTTTGGTTATTTTGGTTGGGTCATAATTTGACAGCTACTGAAAAGGTCAGTTTAAATACCACTAAACAATACAACGCTGTGACCTCCCCCAGCCGCAAGCCTGCTGAACCAGACCTTGTCCTTGCCACAAGCAGCTAGCCCACCTCGGGTGGAGTCTTCCACTTTAGGTGACGTCTATTGCTCAGCCAAATCTGCAACTTCCCTCTAGGAGCTGAGCGACTTTCCTCACAGCCTGCTGAGCTGCTTCACCTGCATTTGAGACAAAACAACAAGATGCTAATGAGGCCACAAGATCCTGGCATAGTGGGGGATGGGTCCCTGGCCTATATATTCTCAGACTCTGAAATACACAATAGACCTTGATTGGAATGTTTTGACTTGGTCTCGTTATTTTTCTCACCGTCTAATTTCCCCTATTCCCAGGCCCCTGCCTTTCTTTCAGGGACCCAGTTTGTGTAGCTGCTGGCCAGCTACACAACGCCAAGGAAAAAGGACAGCAGAGGCTAGAGTGGGATGTTGTGGTGCATACTTGGGAGGAAGAGGCAGGAAGATTAAACATTTAAGGCCAGCCTCAGCTACATAGTAGATTCAAGGCCAGCCTGTGCTATGTAAGGCTCCACCTTGTAAGACAATGAAACAGCAAGACCAACAGCAGTAACAAAAAGAAAACCTGAGAACAGAGGACAGAGCTGTGTGGGATGTTAATGCTCTTTTAACCTAGTAGTCTCCCATCTTATGAGTCAGATATACTATCTCCATCATTGCAGGAAAACTCAAAATATCAATGTGACCTTTTGTCCATTCACAGTATCTCATAAAACCAGTTAGAGCTTTTTAAGTGTACTTTACAAAGACTGGTGTGTTCGAGGGGAAAAGGCGCTCTTGATCAGAAACCATTGCTTGTATCAAAACCATAGCTAGGAAAATATAAGAGCATACATTTGTAATGCTCACCACCTGTCATGGTGATAAATCCATGAAAGTCAAGCTTTGGACAAATTTATCTTTGCAGCCGAGTAATTTCAGCAGAGTGGAACAAAGCCAGAGCCAGCACATTAGCTGGAGTTGCAGCACCCAGCTAAAGCCTGCTTGGGATAAACCAACTTTCGAGTTTTAAGATTTACTCTGTCTTGTATTTTGAAAATTATTAATGTATTGCACAGCTGAAACAGACCTATAGTGACTGCCCTGAGAGGCGATGTCTGACACGGACCTTTTGGAGTGTGATGTGGCTCCGGCGAGTAACAGAAACATCTCTGTTTCCTACGACAGAAAATGATTATCTCCCGGTAAGTAATGGCATGGGAGCAGACTCCAATTCCTTTCTCCAGGCAACTGAGTAATATCAATGACCTCTCCGAATACCTAATCCATCACCAATGGTAGGCAGAACATGAAAGAGAACAAGAATTGCTTCTGGCGTTTTCCACACTAACTGTGCCTTTGGGAAACCTCTGATGTTAGAGATTTGGGAAGCAAAATTATCACTTTTCCTTATACTCCTCATAAGGGTTTAAAGAAATCTAAGTCATATTACAAAATAGGTCATATTAGAAACATCTTGCCTCAGGACAAATGTAGCCCTCCACCGCCTGATTTCCAATACCTCCTGACTCTGATGTCCTTAAAATCAGGTCTGCAGTCTTGGCAGACCTGGTTCTCAGCATGCTCTCCGCTCTATAGCCAAAGACCTGGTCATGGACTAATACTCCTTGCTTTTTCTGAGCCTCAACAATGCTGGACATCCCTGCCAGTACTCTTACCACCCCATATCAC
>JADRCC010576403.1:0-17245 GCA_019843855.1 Hylomyscus alleni
CTTAATCTTTCCCACAGAACTTCTTACGGTTTTATAACTTTGGGGAACAAGTGGATAGCTATTCAGTCACGATAACTTTTAGCTGAGGAACTCTGCTCTTCCTTTCTGTGCAATGGGAGGGGCCAAAGAGACCCACGAGGCTGAGGAAGCAAGTTATAAACTTTAAAATCTTGAGCTTAGTAAAAAAGCGTTTGTGTGTGTTTCCCATGGCCCAAGAATGCGGTTTTTTTAAAGCCCGCCCACTCAGTTCCCTTTATAAAGAGCACAGGGCTTAATTACAAAGAATTTATTTGCAAATGATAACTTGCTTCATTGTTACAACATGGTTGTCTGGCCACTTGCTAGTAACTGTTCTGGACAGTTTCTTTAACAGAGAGATAGATACAAACTAGGTTTATGTCACCTTGGTTTCTTTGTCTATGTCTTGTAAAGCTTTATCTGGTGCTCAGCTGAAGGTAGAGTCTCTGTCTGGGCCAGTATTTATTCTTTTCCTGAATCTGGGTCAGACCTTACTGACTTCCACTGACGCCCACAGTGACTTGAGCAAGCTTGGCATAGCAGCATTAAAATACATCTACAGAGTAAAGGTTATTCTAAGTCCAAGTGTGAAGTGTTCTGGACCACATAATATAATGTAAATGCCATAGAATGTTCTGTCTTTTCTGGCTGAATACGTTGGAAGTCCTAGGCATTATAATTAGGTTGTTAAATTTGGCTTTTGATGGGGCAGGCAGCAATGAAGTGTTTGTTCTAAGACTATTTTCCACCTAGACAGTAAGGACTGTTTCTTTTCTTCCCCAGAAGTAAGGGAGGAGGCCTAGAGGGTTTTACCTCTCCCTGTACTGTGCATCTTTTAGCAATAGGATCAATCCTACAGTAGCCCCTACCCCCACTTCCATCTCTTATGCCCTTGTCTTTGTCACAAAGGCTTGCCTGAGCAAGGGAGGTTTTCTGCCCCAAAGAAATCTTTGAGGCTTGTTTTTTCCTCCTTTCATGTGTAAGACTTTCTTCCAAATTCCTAATGTTAGGTCAGTGCTGGCCCTGTCTGTTCATTTTGGGAATGTCCTACCAGGTATTTGGTTTCTCTCTCTCTCTCTCTCTCTCTCTCTCTCTCTCTCTCTCTCTCTCTCTCTCTCTCTCTCTCTGTCCTCAAATCTTAAGTCTTGAGGATCAGAGGTCAAGCAGCACTGGTGAAGAGAGCGAATCACCATGTCTTGGTTGTTCTGAGCTTTGCCAGTCTTTTCTGGATTGCCATAAATCGGGGTTGATTTCCTTCTGAGGCCAGACATCTTCCAACCATTGACATAACAAGTCCTTGGGTTACTGAAAAGGCAGTCCCATCCTCTAGTGCATAAAGTGGCACAATGACCTTTTAATATTTATTCATCGCCATTAGTATTTGCCTTAGAAAGATCCTGGCTACTTTCTTCAGTGCATAGAAAAGCCATTATTGTGTGTGCCTGTCTGAGTGTACATAAGTTTACTATAGAGATGAGTGCTTCTAAGTTGGTGGTTGAGAGAGAAGCAGGGAAAGGTTCGTGCCCACCTGTTCTAAAGGAAGTGCAAAAGGGGAGTGGGTTGATGGCTTGGTACACTTACTTCTGATTCCAGTGTGGATGGCAGGATCTCATTCCAAAGAGATTGTTTTGGGGGTATCAGTTAGCAGATAGATCTAAGACAGACACGTGCCCTGAAGGTTGTGGAGGCTGGGACTATAAGATGCATGTTGTATGTATGATCTAAGTCTATGCTTTGGGTAGTCCTGCGGGTAGAGGGTGGGAAGCAGAGACAGATCTAGGAATGGAAGACTTCCTGACCTTGTAGCATCTCTTATAAAATAAGTATAAATACTATTTGAAAATGTATTGCCATTTCCCTGCCACTGTATGGTCACTTGCTTGAATGTAGGGATGTATCTTGTATGAGTGATTGGTTAATCCTACAACTTGGACATTGCTGAATTCTATCCTTCTGCCTTGCTCTTGGCCATCGGTCACAAAGACCCAACTTTGCCTTTTTGTTGCAAAAGCAGTCTAAGCCATTATGCAAACAAGTGGTCACAGCTGTGTTTAAATAAAACTTTATTTACAGAGCCAGAGAGATGGCTCATCAATTACGAGAGCTTACTGGTTGTGTAGAGGACCCTGGTTTGGTTCTCAAGGGTAGAGGACCCTGGTTTGGTTCTCAACACTTCACATTAGGTGACCCACAGCTACCTAAAACTCTAATGTCAGGGGAACTTAGCCCTTCTGGTTTCTGTGGGCTCCCCTCCCCCAAATGCATGTGGTGCACATAAACTCAGGCAACACATAAAGAATAATAAAGATATCTTTTTTTAAAGATCCCTAAACTTTCTAAAAACAACTGGTGGGCCAGATGTGGCCCACAACTTGTAGCTTTCCATCCTTACTCTAGATTTCCAACTGGCTTATTTTATCAGCCGTCAATAGAGAAAGGCTTTAGTAAAAGGCTTCTACACACACAGGAAAAAAATGATAATTAATACAACTGATCCAGTCTCTCTTCCCTCCAATTATAATTCCTGAAGTACCTGTGATTTGCCATCTGAGTAGCATATTTCTAGCTATCACTTGAGAGGCTTGAAGAACTGAAGGCTTTGCGTTGTTGGTTGCTGTTAATCAGTGGAATTCCCCGCCCTTCCCTTAAAGACCTGGGTGTATACTGAAACATTGTTTCCAGTGGCCCAGATGACAGGATACCGACATATTCTGAGTTCTCTGGTTGGGTCTGTCAGATTGCTTGGACTGAAATCCCAAAGCTAGCATTTGTTTGCTCTGGACGCGAAGGTGTCTTCTGTATCAGCTGCTGTTAAGAATGTTGAACGATGCATGGTATGCAAACTAGGTGGTGTGGTAGCTGTCATGTAATAAGTGCTCATTAAACCCCAGCTATTACTATATTAGTCTTCTCCCACTGTGAGGAGTTTGCTGTAAACTTTTAAGTATCCATCCAGGAAACAGGTGCCATGTAATCTGCTCTGTGCTGTGTTGTTTTTCCCCCCTCTGGAATAAAGCTTCACTAATTTTCGCACAATAGTAAATGACACTGATCCGTGTTATAAACCGTGCTTTGAGCATATATTTATATCACACTGCCTGGGGAGAGCTGTGCAGAGCTGATGAGCAACACTTTTGTGTGCTACAAACTCCCAGGCGGGGTGCTGTGTGGTACCCGAATCCCACTCTGGGGCCTTAGTTATCAACAACAAGTCTGCCAAGACTTGCTTTTCAGTCAAAACTGAAAGGGTTCATCCTTCCGTGTTTTCTGTCTCTGGCAGCTGAGCCAGGCCTGTCGCATCACAAACAACTCCCTTTCTAATATACACATCTGGCGTTGGCAGTTGGACTCACTTCATAAGAGCACATGATCATCACTCATTACAAGATTAAAAAGTACCCTATGGCATCATTGATGTTTTTCAACTTTGATCTCCGGCAGTTGTGATTCATCTCAGTTATAAAACTTCCCTTTAAAGCAACATAGCCCATGACTTATTAGAACCTTCATCTTAAGTAGCGTAAACATGAGAACGGGCGCACGTTCTTTGCAAAATGCCGTTTCTCTCCTTGGCCCAGCTTATCATTTTAAGATATGACATCATGCTGAAGATCCCAAATTTGTAAGTTCTTGTACGGAGGCTCGGCGTTTTGACCTTCTGTTGGCAACTTAGCTTTGAAGAGCAAGTGCCGTCTGTTCACCAGCAGGAGAAGCCAGTGCAGCAGTGGAGCCACTGTAATGCGTTTGGATTTCTAACTCCTTTACACATCACTTCCTATTAGGATCCTTTGGTCCGCTTCTGCACTTGGCTGCAATGCTAGTCTGATTTAAAGAATTTCTGCAGAGAGGTGGAAACTCAGTTAGCTGGGCCATGTTGCTAGGCAATTATGTTCTGAGTTAGGACTGATAGAAACAGGTATTGTTGACTGAAGAGCACGCAGGAGGTAAGTCACTATAGTTAGAATCACCTGACACATCATGCCGAGTCTTCAGAAATGACCCCCAGGCGATGACTTAAAACAATCACTTTTTTTTTCCTCTTTAAATAAATATTTTTCACTATTCCATGGGCTGGCCAGAATTAACCTGGACAGTTTTTTCTGATGGTCTTGTTTGAGGTCTGACATGTGGCCATAGTCAGATGGTGACCAATACTGGGCAGTCCACAATGGTTTCATTCATGTATCTAGTGCTTTGGCAGGGACCCTGGAAAAAGGGGGTCTCCCTCCCCCATGGAGTTTCACAGCCTCTCCCTCTCCACATGATCTTTCTAGAAGTTCTCACAAGCTGATACTGGCTTCCTGCATGGCAGTTCAAGCCTCCCTAAGGTGCAGAATAGAGGCTGCTAGGTTGTTGTGAAGCTCAGAGCCAGCATGGTGCTACCACTTCTACACTCTCTTGGATAAATCAAGGCACAAGTTAAGCACAGATAGAAGAGGAAGGGACCATACCAGGCTAATGGCTTGAGTGGCAGGTGTGTGGTTCCCCAGACCATAAGTGCGCATGCTCAGTTGATGAGCATCCTGCTTGGAAAAAAAAAAGTTCCTTGACTTTTAAAATTGGGGATTATTTAAAGTTCTGGGGAGAGACTCTACATTACAATCACAGATTCATCATGAGTCAAGCAGATTTCCCAGATACGGAGTAAGTGAAAGGTTATTACCTTGCTGTGCTGATATTAATCGGCATATTAATATCAAAATGAGCCACACCAATATCCATAGGAGAGAAGGAAAAAAAATGATGTTACAAGCCTACCTTGACCACACAGTATCCTGCAGCAGAAATATGCACCCACAGGTATCCAAGCTTGAAATCTCATGGCTTGTGCCATCCATGTCTGACATGTAACATGCGGTAATGTGAATGGGCCTCTAAGCACTTCTGTGTATTGAACCTCCAGGAAGTGAACCCATCTACTCTCAAAGAGAGATTAAAAATACCCAAGTCTACGATCCCTGCAGGACTTTGTTCGCTGGGGCTGGCCACCTTCTCCAGCCATGTTGAGAGAATGGAGAAGCCCTGGAGAAGCCTGCCTTCCCCACGGTGTCCCAACCCCGCTTGTGACCTAGGTGCCCAAGACAAACTGCTTCCTTGTCCTGTTTTACAGATTTCCAGTGGTCCCCAAATGTTCATCAACAAATTCAGTTCTCCAAAGAGGCTTTTTTCCTCTGTATTCTTTTTTTTTCCTCAACATTTATTTTTATTTATGTGTGTATGCATGTCTGTGTATGAGCATGAGCCCACGGGCGTGGGCATTTGCAGGGGCCAAGAAAGGACATTGGAACTTTGGGGGCTGGAGTCACAGGTCATTGCGAGCTTCCCAGTGGGGATGCTGGAAAACCCCAACTTGGTCCTCTGCAAGATCAGTGAGTGCTCTTAGCTTCGGAGTTATCGCTGCAGCCCATCCACCATACTCTTGAGACATGTCTGCTGGCAGAAGTTTTACCTTACTACACTGAAGGCAGGGGTCGAAGCAGCGTCTCCTTGCTCTCTGTATAGTTCTATTCGGTTCTGGACTGTCTCCCAGGCCTGTGAAGGGCTGGAGAGGAATGGAGGGTTAGGACTTTCTCTTCCTCATTCCAGATAACATCTGGGATGGTTCATCCTTTTTCTCTGCCATTTGTATCCCTCTTGAATGGTGGATATTTAGAGCCCAGTCGCTCGTGAACAAAGGCGGGTGGGGACAGGTAAGCTATGTTGAATGGATGAAGCGTAGAAACACTTTAAGTTTCCATGGTGTTTCCTATCTCTACATCCCTGCTGTCTATGAAGGCACTTCCTGGGCCTTGTACCACTCCTGAGGCCCGTGACCTGAAGTCTTGTTCTCCCTGAGAAACATCAACAAAAAGCCCTTAACTTCTCCCCCTCTGTCTCTCTGTTGGTCTGTCTCTGTCTCCCTGTGACTCTCTTTCTCTGTGTCTATGTGTACATATGCATGTACACACATGTGGGGGGTACACATGTACACATGTAAGTATGTGTGTGACTTTTTGTGTGTATGTGTCTGTGTGAATATATGCATGCATATGCACATGTATAGGTAGCTATGTGTGGGTGTACATGCTCCCATGTGAGTGTATATGTGTGTGTGTTATGTGCCTGCATATAGCACAAGTGTGTGGGGGGTCTACATGTATACTTGTGAGCATTGTGTGAGGGTCAGAAGTTAATGTCATTTCTGAGGCCAGGTCTCTTACTGAGTCTGCAGATGGGTCCCTAGGACCTTCATGGATCTTCCTCCTCAGCCCTGGCTTCACTGGCCTGCATTGCTGTGCTCAGCCTTTAATTCGGGTGCCAGGAACTCTGCACTCAGGCCTTAAGTTTGTGTAGCGAGCTTTTTACTCATCAGAGCCTCTCCTCAAGCCTAAACATTTGACGAGTAGACCTTCACCTGGCTTGGTCACAGTTTTCCAAGGTGCCCAAGCAACAGAAATTACAGGCAAATTCCATATTTTGATATTTGCAAACTTGCATCTATAAACAGCAGCTTGATTGGTATAGATGCCAATCATTTGGCCCCACACTATATAAAATATTATTTTAAAATCTTAGTAACAGGAGGAAGATCCCTCCCCCACCCCTACCCCCCTTCTTTACGGAAGCAGTGCTGGTGGAGGTTGGCTCTGGTGTCTGGTAGAATTTGGTGGAATGTGCTCCCCTAGAAGAGCAGTTTTAAATCTCTTTCAGTGCTTTTTTTCTGTTGTTGACTGACTGTCAGGAGCTGGGAAGATGGCCAAGAAGGAAATGACACATCGAGAGGCATTTTGCGTTGTGCAAGAGTCTGGGACTGATGCAAGGCTATATGGCCTGTTTACACATTCCTTCGCTAGCAGACTGCATGGCAGTAATTTAATTCAGGAGCGCATGGCATGCTGCAGCAAGGAGCCATGGCCTTAGCATCCTTTCATGGCAAATTATCGCAGCCGTTAAAACGTGCTCATGTCCCTCCTGTGCACTCCTCTGCCTTTCCCCTGGTTTGGCTTGCTTCCTCATCGCCTGGGACTGGAGTTAACAGCAGCCTTGCTGGGGAGGCCCCTTTTCCACATGCATCCATCGCCGTTGATGTATTTATTTCTAACTAACTGTGTTCAAATGGTACGTGTGTTCTAGGGTTCTAAATCCACACACAGGCTCCATCTGAATGTGTCAGCACTTTGTTAGTCAGGAACGGTTTGTGCTTAAAATAGTGCTAGGGACTGAAAAAAAAAAGATTGATTTTTTTATGGGGAGGTTTTTTATTTGTTTATGAAAATGACTTTTCCTTCTTCTGAGAGACAACTTGTGATAGATCCCCGAGAGATTCCTTGCTTCTGTTTTGGGTCATGTAGTGGCAACTTGACTTGTGTAGAATAATTTATACTAACACATGATAAGGGGGAAAGAGTCATCGTTTTATTTTTTGTGGCCATAATTGTCCCTAGGTAGGATTTTTATGTGATGGCATTTATGCTTTCAACTGAAACATGGCTTTCCCTTCACATAAAATTCACATTTAAGTTTTAATTTGGGCAACTTACGGAAAAGTAATTGTTCTTGACTTTGAAGTGATTTGGGAAGCAAAAAGAACACACAAACACTTAGTTCTTAAGGATTAATACAGTCTTTATAAATGATGGTTAAAATAAGAGACTCTTCATGATGGGGTGTCCAAGTAGCAAATGAAAGGTTACCCTGTGCTTCTGGAAACTTCTCTACTAGTCTGCTGTTCTCTGGTGCTTAAAACTTATTTGCTAGTAGACCAAAACCTTTCCACCAAAAATTGAAGATTGAGGCTTTCACTTATAACATCTCCAGAAAAGGTTCATGAGCAAAAAAATAAATGTAATGGGAACCTTCTGTAGGAGCAGAGTTCAGGGCAGAGAGGGAGAATCGCCTAGTGATTTGTGCTTGCCAAGGTCTTGGAAAGTAAGATGTAGAAAGTAAATGGAGAGAGCCAGCGTGTACGGGGTCATGAGTCCCTGCTCCCCTTGGAGACTGGGGACACCCACTGTCGTTGGCTCTGGGTCAGCCCTCACAGGGGCTGCATGTACTCTCCATGTCTGGTACACTACTTCAGAATACGTTGGTTGTTGTCTGGTACTCCACTTCAGAGTATGTTTTATTGTTGCTGCTGCTACTGCTGCTATAATTTTAAAGTAAGAGTAGTTTTTTTTTTCGGGGAGAGGGGCGCTTTTATATTTTGAACTTACCTTTTTCTTTTTTTTTTTTTTTTTGCGCAAAGATTTCCTGTCATAGAATTTTCCTTGTCTAGTTTTACTCTAGGTGCACATAGTGTTCCTTCCCCCCCATGGAGTAAAAGCATTCTGCAGTTCTTCCTTTTACTACTTAGTGTTCGTAATCATCTTAATAAAGTTAATAATGCTCGTCCTTGTAAAGAAAAACGTCTACATGTTCTAAACTGCAGTTGCCATCTTTCCTAATGAGTGACATTTTAGTTTGTACTTATTTCAGACTTTCGGGATTAGTCCTCAGTAGCATCGCCTGTATATAGTGATCTAACATTACCGGAGATGTTCACTGATCTATTTACTCACCATGCTGGCCTTTGATTTCCTTTCTCTTGATGTAGGTCCTTCAGTTTTCCCTCTGATGACAACCTGTGGATTGCAGGTTGATGACAATCTGCTCACTTTTTTGTTCCTTTGCTCCTTAATGTCAGCACTTGAGTGCGCGGGCTTCCGAAAAGTAATGGAGGTGATGCCGGCTCCATCTATCTGAGATCCACCCTCCTAGGTAGTCCTTTGAGTTAAGACTCTCAGATTCTTACTGGCTGGAGTAGCGTTTAAGAGAGTGGAATGTGGGGCAGATAAACTCTCATGGAAAAGAGAAAGGGGAGTTACTTTAAGTGCCTACAACTGGGAGCCACGAAGAGTTCACCAGTGGGGAAGGAGGAGCTGGGGTAGGATATTCCCTAAGAGGAGGCAAGGGAAGGGAAACAACTAGAATCTTGCTTCTTGAGTTTTACCTGGCTAGACCATCAGTTACTATGGGACTTTTCTATTCCCATTTATGTCAAAGAGCTCCATCATTGAACCAGAACCGCAGATGTTATCTCCCCACTGATCCACCAGAATGACCACCATCACACCCTGACGCTGTATGCTTTTGCTCATTTTAATGACCGTCTAACCTAAGAACCAAAAGATGCTTCTTTAGATGTAAGTGGGTCAAATGAAAGGTCAGAAAGCACATGTGTGGTTTCTTAGACCAAAGAAACAGGAGACCTTGGTCTAAGGTGAGCTGCCTTTGGGCAAGGTGGGTACGGTGATTGCAGTACGGATTGGAGTACCTCTGATTGGAAGCAAGATGTGGCTGGTGGGGGAGAGGTCAGGTGAGCTCCACTCTGAATGAATATGCTAGCATATCTTTTGATCAGGAGGACTCAAGATTGCATGCACTGTTCTCTATGCCTCCTTAGGGCTTGGAAGAGAGCAGTAGTAAACCGTGGCTCCTGCAAGGTGATGGCTGAGGTACCCAGTGCAGACAGTTGAACAGAAAGAGAGGAGAAAAAAAAAGGTGCATACATCAAGAAGGGTTAGCCTGGGCTTCTAATCCTAGAACCTTGATTTTGGTTTCATCTTCTTAACAATTTGACCCACTTGAAGTGGCTATGTGTTGTAGCTTCAACAACTCTCAACAGGGAATTACCCTGTCTGGGCTGGAAGGATGGAAGGTGTGGCTTTGCCTGTGATGAAGGGAAGTAGATGATGTGCAAGACCCTCCTTTGAAGACCTTGGAGCCATCTTAGTGACCCTGCACACATCTCTGAGCTTCTCTCTGGTTCTATTTCTTCATTCTTTAAATGTAAGTAGACTTGAAGGCAAGTTCACAGTGGCTGGGAGTAACTCCCAAGGAATGATCATAAAGTACTTGGCACCCATGAAGGGCAGCGTGAATACCAAATAGTAATTATGTAGCGCCTTTCTGCCAAAGACTTCCAAACGCTGAGACATTACCTCATCGATTGTCTTCACAGCCTTGGCAGGGAAGCATTGGGCATTTTACAGGAAGGGAAACTGAGGCACGAGCACCTGAAAGCTAATTCTCCCTGTGTCACACTGCAAGTCAGCAGATGATTTATAGTGCTGGGCAAGGATCCCAGCTCTCTTCCTGTTCAGTTATTCACCACAAGAAACACTCTGACGTCTTTGTCATTGAAGTTGTGGAAGCTTCCAGTGTTGAGACCAGTGCATCCCTAATTACTGTCAAGATATGGGTGCTATGAGAAACAAGCTTGACTGTACTGTAGCCTCACCAAGTAGAGTAGAAGTCTGATGGATAAAGGAACACACAGACTCATGAGATTATATATGTATGTATCTCTGTGTGTAGTTAGTGTGCCCTGGAGTATCTAAAAGATAAGATCATTGGCTGCTCTTCTTAAGGTCATGGGTTCAATTCCCAGCACCCACATAGCATCTCATAACCATTGGTAAGTCCAGTTCCACGGGAGCCAAGACCCTCTTTGGGTCTCCTTAGGTACTAGGCACAAAAGTTGTATGCAGTCGTATGTGCAGGCATTAACACTTATGTACATAAATGTGTAAAATAATTTTTGAACAGTCAAAAAGAAGAAATTAATGATTACTGTAGATGCAGATGTATTTCACTGGCAAATTGCTTGCCCAGCATGCATGAAGCCCTGAGTTCAATCTCCAGCACTTCAGAAACCAAGTGTGCTTGGTGGTGCAAGAATATAATCCTTTCACTCTGGAGTTAGAGGAAAAGAGGATTGGAATTCAACGTTAGTCTATAGTACACAGTGAATCTGAGGCCAGCCTGGGCTACCTGAGCACTTTCTACTTATAAAAGAAAATAGCAATTATCTACTCCAGCGTCTGTTTTGAGTGGCACTATTGATGCTGTGTTATGCACCGCCCCAGGTACCTTTCTGAGCTAGTGTGGCTATTTCAGTGACATAGTGGTATCAGGAAACAGGGGACTCTGCAGAATAGAACAGTTGCTTTGGAGCTGAAAGAAAATGATTACTGGAAGCAAAAGTCCTTTGCTTCAAGACAATAGGCTTGATGTGGGTTCCAGATCATGGCTACCTCAGGCAAAGTCTGAATGGTGTGAGGATAGATGGTTTGAGAAGGTTCCTGTCTTCCTCTAACCTGTCCCACCACTAAAAACACAACCTTCCTACATTATAGCTAATAGCACGTGTGTGCATGTGTGTGTGTGTGTGTGTGTGTGTGTGTGTGTGTGTGTGTGCATGCATGCATGAGAGAGAGAGAGAGAGAGAGAGAGAGAGGTTGTTAGAGGTACATTTTAAAGTTTAAGTATTGTAGTGGGAACATTTTTTCATTGATGAATTATTTCTGAGCTGTCACTAACATGCTAGGAATAGAGTTAAAAGAAGATAAGAATGATTATGGGGGCCTGGGGGTGTGGCTCAGTGGGTAGAGCGCTTGCCTGGAATATACAAAGCCCTGGGTTCAATCTCCCAGCACCCCTCATAAACTGGTTGTGGTGGTGCATGCTTATGGCCCCAGCACTCAGAGGTAACAGCAGACCCTCATCTTTGACAAGCCTAATTTTTATAGCAAAGATAGGTAAGAATTAAGAAAAGGCAGATTTATCTATGGCATCTGTTCACAGACTATGGTGACAGGGAACTTACATAAGTAATAAAAACCAGTGGTCAGTGGAGACAGGAAAGAGCTCATTCTACAAGGAAAGGCTCTCTAAAGGGCTGACACTGGGTATAGAACCTTCAGGCTGAGGAGAGCCCAGCTGGACATGCTGGGGAAGAGACTTCAGGGCAAAATATATGTTGTGCGCAGAGGCCTCAGCATGATTCATATCAAGATTGAGTATCTGATTTTGATAGGGAAGAGGAACCTAAAGGTTGAGAAGGAGGAAATTTGATAAAAACAGTATGTAGGGATCCTGCACTCTGAAGTGGTGTATTCAGAAATCTTCCTGTGGTTGGTCCGGCTCGGGTTGAGGAAAAGACAAGGCCTCCCTGGGTCTTTCCTCTGCAGGCTCGAAGCTTCTCTATTAGTGTTCGTAGGAGGTCTTTGAGCTTACTCTCCGAGTGAAGGTTCTGAGGACTGTATGTGTGTAGATGCTGTGCGTGAAGGATAATGCCTTACACCAGTTTTGGCTGACAAACAGTAAGTGGGCCACATCAGATTAACCAAATACTGTGGAGGATTGTAAGATCCAGCTTAACAGGGAAAAGGGTGTAAGCAAGACCTTGAAGAACTCTCCTGAGGAAATGGAGTGGGTTGCCGGTGGAGCAGTGATAGCTCACCAGCATCTGGCACTTGGTCAGAATACTGGGTCCCAGGCGGCACATGGAAGGGGTTTCTCCTAAAAGTAAACCAGACATCGAAGCAATCAATTACCTGTTGGAATGAATTCTCCTAGGGCTGTGCATGTGTAACACACGAACATCCTGGGCTTTTCTGGATGATGAGAAATAGTTCCAAAGGTGAGCTGGGTTTCGGAACGCATGGGTGATGTGGAATACTTCAGAATGTTGAGCGGAGAGTGTCGTTGATGATTAAAGGATTGTAAAATTGAACCTGTAAGGATAAGTTGAAAGACTTGGGATTATTTAGCTTCAAGAAGAGGAGACTGAAAAAATGACTTAATAACAGACTTGGAAATTATGAGACTTATTAAGCTCTGTATGGTGGCCAGCTGTTTTGTTTCTGGGGAAGTTGGAGAAAGAAGAACAGGTCATTTAACTGGAGCATGAGGGATTTGGGTGAGATTTAAGGGAGAGCAGGTCGGCTGGGGGAGAATTGCCTGGCAGAATGGGTTCCTGGAGATCGAGGGTTGGAACTGGGGAACTCTTCAGATCCCGTGCATCTTAGCAATCCTTTGTGTGCTTGGGACAGGCAGCAATAACGCCACCTTTCTGCTTCTAAAAAAATCAAAGGCCTGATTTCTGTTTCCCATTACGGTTCTGAGGCTCAGAATCACAGGGGTTTGTGGACATAAATGATGAGGGTAATTTGTCTTGCTTCAGTGGCCATTAGAATCTTTAATTGAGAAAAATATGACCCCAAAGAGGAACAGGTCTGCCATGTGATCAAAAAAAATTGCTATTAATAACCAGAGAAGATCCATTGTGAGGAATTTAGGACTCCGGGTGAGAATGGTCTCTTGGCAGAAACAATTGGGTTTATTTGATCTGTGGGACCAAAGGTAGTGTTTTATGAAGTTGGTTCATTTTTCTCCTACTGAGAGAAATGAAAAGCATTTCCAGGCCACACCAAAGTTCATTTAACCTGGATCTTAAATGATATGGTCCAAAAAAACTCACCCTCAAGGAGTCCATGGTCACATGGGAGGATAGGAGAGAGGAAGTAGGCGATATTTGCTTCCCCAAACCAGAAACTTTCATGGGTGTACAAGCTGGTAGAGGTGTGAAGCCACTGGACAGAGCTGAGCCATGAAAGAAAGGCTGGCTGACCACTCCGCTGCTCTTTAACTCAAGGCTAGAGATTGCAGGTGGCAGACAACACTGTTTGCTGAGTTTGTTTTGTTGTTTTCTCAGAAAACCAGTCATATGTCACACGTCTCAGTTTGCACTTTAGCCCCCCCTCCATGTGTTTGTGTGTGTGTGTGTGTTTGTGTGTGTGTGTGCAAGTGAGACATAGGCCATAGGTGGTGGAATTTAGAGGACAACCTCAGTCACTGGTCTTTACCTCCTTGTTTGTGCTGCCTACATTAGGCTAGCTGCCTCATGGGCTTTTGGCTATTCTTCTGTCTCTCTACATCCCATTTTCCATAAAGCACCAGGATTACAGGCACACACCAGGATGCCCTACTTTTACTTGGGATCTCGAGATTTGAACTCAGGTCTTTGCTCTTTCAGGATAAGGGCTTATCCGTTGAGCCCTCTCCTCAGCCTAGTGCTTTATTGTTCCATCTTTCAATCCTCCCTTCTGCATCAGGCCCACCTTCCCAGACCTCTTTTGTAATAGCACATTAGCATATCTGCAGATGGTTTCCTTTAAGCATCCTGATGGCTTACTGATGAGATGCTGAAAAACAAAGCACAGGCCTGTGCAGTTTGCAGATGAGTTCTTTGCTTTGAACTAAGTGGGTCCAGTTTTCTCTGAAGGGGAAAAATAATGAGACGACAAAACATGCTTTGAAGCAGGTGACACAGAGAAAGAAGGCCGAGTGGGTGTGGCAGTAGGAGAGGGGAAGGGAAAAGACTCCAAAAACCTATTTTTCTTTCTTTCTAAAATAACTTGGGTTTCTGGGATCATTGAACACCTTTAGACCCTGAAGCCAATGCATGGGTCACCATGACAGAGCCACCCACAGCCAACACAGGGTCAAAAGTCACTACCCACTTCCCTTTTATGTCTGCCTTTCTTCCTTGTCTGTGACCTTTCCTCGGTGGCTTTGGTACCTTAGGTCTCTCGTTCTTTGAGTGATTTCTCCATTTCAGTCTCCCTTGTCCCTCTCCTGTGACCTAGTTCCAAGAACCCCACCTCCAAGGATTCTTAAGTTTGCAGCTGCTGGGCCCATCTGAAAGGGCTTAAGACCCTTCTCTCCGCCTTGAGGCCAGCATAGTGACTGTTGGAGAGAAAGCCAGGCGATGAGAAAGAGAGGGGTCTTGCTTAGGTCATTCCTTTTAGGGGTTACAGGTATTGTCAGTCTTTATTAAAAGTAACTCTTGCCTTCCCTCCTTTATTGTTATACACATGGAGGGCGGTGTTGGGTCAACAGGTCCCTATTTCCTGCAACTCCTTTGAAGCACCATGAACTACTTTTCTGATGAGTCAGCAGTACAGTTGACTGTGTCCTGGTTAATCTGAAGAGGGGTCCACACTGCACCTGCACCCACAGGAGTACCCTCCACCCCAGCAGTCCTTTTCTTCCCTAAGGATTTCTTTTCCAGGGAAAGACCGTGAGCCAGCTCCTTTAGTTTAAGCGGCGCTGCAGCAGAGGCCTGGATAAGAGCTTTCCAGGTCAGGGCCCCGCAGAAGGTTTACCATGTCCACATCTCAGCTGAGAAGGACAAAGGCTGCTTCAGTGAAGGTCTGGAGACTCAAAGGACCACAGGCGTACAATGTAGACAGGCCGTAATGGTCCCGTATGTTAATCCTGGAGGCTTCCTTCAACTCTCCGTTGGCTAATCACACACTAGTGGCACAGACTGGATATACGGAACATTCTTTAAGGCCAGAGTTTTAGGACTCTAAATAATAGAAAAAAATGTAGTTGGTCCAGATACAGAATAAATGCCTACTTCGTGTGTGTATGTATGTGTTTGTCTGCGTGTGTGTGTATGTGTATGTGTGTATATATGCATGTATGCACATGTGTGTGTACGAGTGTGTATGTGAGTGTATATTTGTACTTATGTGTGTATGCGTGTATATGTATGTGTATGGGTATGTATGTGTGTGTATATGTGTATATGTGTGTGTATGTTTGTGTGCGCATGTGTGAGTGCAGCTTCCTGTGTGTGAGGGTTAATGGTGTATGCAGGTGTATGTGGACATCAGAGGTCAAGCAACAGGTCTCGTTCCCTAAGAACCATCCATCTACCTTATTCTTCTGAGACAGGGTCTCTCACTGAAACTGGAGTGCCCTGATTGGCTGCTCCTCAAGCTGCACAGCTCTGCCTGTCTCCTCCTCCCCAGCACTGGGTCACGAGAGTAATCACCAAGCCCAGCTATTCTCATGGATGCTGGGGATGGAGCTCAGTGACTCTTGCTTGTGCAACAAGCGCTTTAAGGTCTGAGCCATGTTCCTCCAGCCTCACCCGTTTCATGTTTTACGAGCTCATTTTTGCCTCTTTTCTATGGGATACTCATGCTTCTTTACTTTGCTAGACTTTCTGTACTGGTGCAGCATTTCCTTGGTAGAACCCGAATGACATGGGCAGGAGGGATGCCTTGCCCTTGGCTATCTAGAAATGGGTGAAGGGTGGCTAGAAAGCACATAAAGTGTTTAATTATACTTAATTTGTCCTCTAGTAGCCCAAGGGAAACATTGAACATAAGTGAACTAACAGAGAGGTACTTTGCAGGATGAACAGTCTCAAACACGTGTGTGTTCAGATTAACACACACATACACACACATAACTTTTTTTTCTGAGGGTCAGTTGTTCACTGTCAGTCACAGCTGTGGAGAAACCATGATGGGGTATGAAACCACCTCCTCATTCCACTTTGCTGAAAAATAGCATCTGAACTGGGAGTGGGGGGGTGTGGAAATCTGACATTGAAAGATGAAATGTAGCCTTTGTCCCATGAGATTTGAGGCACAAACTGACCAAAGGAAGGAAATGTGACGGTCTAGATAGATGGCTTTGGTTATGACCACTTTTGCTGCATGTTTAGGATGCAGTGATTCATTTATGGCTGTAAATAAAAACTTCACGGGGAAGGAGGAACACCCTGTATTGGGAGAAGTAGCAAGAAATTCAGTCTAATTTATACGTGCTGCCTTTTGTTCCTTTTAAACTGGGGCCAGTTCCTCTCAAAAGAAAAAGAAAAACTTATCAGATGATTCGTTGATAATCTAATACGGTCTTGCTTTTAGCCCAGTTTGGCCTGGCATTCACTGTGTGGTCTAGGCTGCCTTGGACTCTCGGAGCTCTGTCCAATTCAGCTTCCCCAGTGCTGGGGTTATAGAAGTGTGCCAAGATCCCGAAGGTGAAGGGGTAGCCTGGTTCTAACCGTATGCCACCCCTGGCCAGTTCTTGGGGTTGATTTTGATCATTTTCATATCAAGAGGATGTCATCATAGAGCATTTTAACGAGGCTGCTGGAAAGTTATTTAACGTAACTGTTCTAAAATATTATTTAGTGTATTAGGATTGTGGTCCTAAGCCTTTTCTACTACTTGGCAAGGAATACCCAAAGCTAGTCATTGAAACACCCCTTTTAATCTTTCATTTTATTTTTGGTTGGTAAACCGAACTGTATTCCAGTGCCTGTTGAGATTTACATTAGGTATTTATTCTCAGTGATGTTGGCAATGAAAATGAGTCAAACTTGAGAAGGGGAAGCTGCTTTAATTACGTGCCCTTATCTTTTACGTGTTTATTAATTGGGCAAACATTCATGTAGAGAGAATCTCTTAGAAGACACACCTGTCAATTAAAAAGTCAATACCAATGAGCGGAGACAGGAAATAGGAGGTGGGATACTGTCTGGAAGAGGGGGATTCTGGGAAATATTGAGAGACTAAAATGTGAGGAAGACGGTGGTAGAGACGCCAAGAGAGATGCTGAGAGA
>JADRCC010576405.1:0-11476 GCA_019843855.1 Hylomyscus alleni
CATCTCTCCAGACCCTCATTCCAGAGATGACTTCCGGAGAAACCAGAATATTGGTATAGCTTCCTGATCTCTAATTCTGGCTCTGAAGCCTGTTTGACACAGTGTTTATAGTTCTGCCTCTACAAGAGCCTGCTCCTATTCACACCACTGTTGGCAGAAAATGACCCAAAAGGGAGAAGCCAAGAGACTCCTCTTTTACTCTCAACCCACTGGGGCCCATTTATGCTATTTTCTCTGGTGGGTTCTGTTGCCGTACACAAATATTGCTACACAAATTGTCCTGGCAGTGGCGGTGGCGCTTCTTGCTACCCGCCCCGATGTTCTGAGTTCTCAAATGAAAGACACACACAGGTTTTATATTTTAATATACCTTAAACAGCTTAAAGGCTGGGCCACTTCCAAACCTCCACGTGGCTAACACTCTCCCTTCTGATACTACTTACCAAAACCTATATTCCATCTTGGCTGAATTCCTCCTGGGCCGAATTCTCCAGCACCTACATAACTGCCACTCTGTCCAGCACCTCTCAGGCGTGGCCTCCACTCCTTTCCCGGCACAGCATGGCGTCTGTCTCCCTTCCTGCTCCTTCCTCAGTCCCTTGTTTGAGAATACTAAAATCCTGCCTCTGTCTCCCTGGCTAGCCATTGATCTCTGGCAATTTATTTTTATCAATCAAAACAAATGGGGGGCAGGGTCCTTCAGCATCTCATGCAATTTTAGGGACCAAATTAACAGAATACATGCAGCATTAGATCAAGTCCACAGCCAGGTTCCACGGAGACAAGCGTTTAATCCCAGCACTGGGGAAACATTGGAAGGACGAATATTATGAGTTCAAGACCAACTTCCATTACAGAGTGAGGCTCTGACAAAACTAAAAGGAAATACTAGTTGGAGGAAATTGGTTCTAAAGGGGAAAAATTGCAAAAAAAATAAAAAATAAATTTCTTCTCTCTTAAAGTGACACCTAAGACAATGGATAAGAATAACCTCTAGCCTGTCTTCACTCTCATCCCACATGAAGGAAATAACCCCGGAACCACACAGACCACACCGTGTGAACAGGTTGAGCTTTCCATGCATGGAAAGGAAAGGAATCTACTGCTGGCATATCAGGAGATGTAAATAAACTGTGAGTACCAATGTATGGGGTTACAAAGTAAGTGGTTTGTTTGGTTTTTTTTGTTTTGTTTTTTTGTTTTTTGATTTTTTTGGTTTTTTTTGTTTTTTTTTGTTTTTTTTTGTTTTGTTTTGTTTTGTTTTGTTTTTTGGTTTTTCGAGACAGAGTTTCTCTGCATAGCCCTAGCTGTCCTGAAACTCACTCTGTAGACCAGGCTGGCCTCGAACTCAAAAATCCGCCTTCCTCTGCCTCCCAACTGCTTGGATTAAAGACGTGCGCCACCACTGCCTGGTCAAAGTAAGTGTTTTAAATGATCAGAATTAGAGCTTTAAATTAATTAGAGATTAAACAGTGGTGCTCATCCTGTCCCATGTGACTTTCACTTACTAAAAAAGACTTTGAATTGTCCACATTTTAGGTTTTTGGTTTTGTGCACAGCTTTATACGAAATTGTGTCCATCACAGGGTAGATGTTCAACAGATTCACATTGGAGGTGTGTGGATGGATGTGAAAACTGAATTCTTCCAATTTCAAAAGAAAAATACAAACATGTTCATATTTAAAGTTTGTTCGAGGCTGGGTTTAAGATTGAGGGGTGAATCTTGGGGAGGTGAAGAAGAAGGTGACCAGTCAAAGGGTGCTATACAGAGGTACAGGCTGACTATGTCAAACCCTCCATGTCCATCCAGACACAGAGGTGCATGTCAGTTCCCAACTTTATCATGTCTCTTTTTGAGTAAGATCTTCTTACGTTATACTGACATCTATTGCCCTCTTCTGGATTCTAATCTGATTCTGATACATTTAGATAAATTCTATTAGAATTAGTCTATCTCTGCCTTTACTCTGAACATCAACACACTCATTTTTACATTTGATTATTGGTTGGGAAAATATAAGAAACTGGTAAACAGATGGTGAAAATCAATCAAAGACTGCTACCGCATTGTTAAACATTTATGTGGCTGCATTTCTTATGTTTTGTTGTGAGAAAATGACATATACCAAACAGAAATAATAAAATATGTGACAAAAAACAGGGGAAGAAAGACAAATAGAACAACCCTTCCTGTGTGCCGGTATATGTGTGTGTTGTACATGTATACACATATGTGTGCATGCAAGAATGCAAGTACACCTGTACACGTGGGTATACAAAGCCCAGAGGCTGATGGTGGAATGTCTCTGTTGATTGCGTCTACACCTTATATTTTGAAATAAGGAAGCTTGTTGAATCTTAAGCTTACCATTTGGGCTAGACTAACGTCCCTGCGATCTGCCCATTTCCATCCCCCCAGTGTTGACTTACAGCAACCACCACATCTGACTCTTATGTGGGGACCGGAGAGATGAACTTTGGTCCTCAGGCTTGCAGAGCAAACACTTTACCCACTGAGCCATGGCTCCAGCCCTTATTCTTCTCATGTTTGTATATAATCACACGCACACCTCAGTTCCAGAAAGCATTCCAATATATCCATATGGCACAGTTTACTTATCTACTGACCACTGGAGTTCGAGCTGTAGGCAGCTTTTGTGGCTCTGCTGCTGTTCCCTTGCTAGTTGTTTTGATGGACAGGCCTCCTGATGCAGAGGCAGAGGAGTCATGAGTTAAACACTACTAAAGAAAGTCAGATTCTCTTTCCTCAAAGGTTTAAGCAGTTTCCGTTGCTGCCAGCTGTGTAGGTGTTTAAATTAAATTTCTCAAGATGACAAAGACACTCTTTGATTTATCTCTATCCCAAATTGCTGTCAAATAGATAACCATTGCATGTAAAAGCAATTTTAAAGTTTATTTCCATTAAATCTTATGTTTCACATGAAAAGAGAGCGAGCTGACACACATTATTCTGTTTATGCTTATCTGAAACACTGCTTAAATGAAAAATTAAGTAGCAGCTTTAAAAAAGGAAAGGAAAATGTTTCTTCGTTTTCCTTAGTTTAGGCTCTAACATTTGTCCTGGCTCAAAAGGTAAATTTCTGTAATGGACCCTAAACTATACATATAACAACATGCCATGAAAATTTTTCTTTGTTTTATAATAATTTTATTTGAGCAAAATTGAAGGTAAGCATTTGCTTTTAAAAAATCTTTTTATTCATCTATTTTTATCATAATGCTGTGAAACATTTTCTAATTTTAATTCTGTTATCTTTGATAGTTGGCAATTCAAGAAATGAAATGTGTTTTATATTTTAAACATTAATTTCTATTTCTTCAGTGTTTTATAGTATATAAATGTAATAATTTTAGAGAGCTTAAAATATTAGTTGCTTGCTACAGTTGAAAAGCATATATTTCAGAAGGTCTGATTTTACTACCCTATAAATGTTTTTGCTTTCAATCCTCCAGTACTTTTGGCAATGCAGCACATTGATCTTAATCCCCAAGCCAACGAAATTGAGTGAGTCTAAAAACTGAACAACCTATAAGAAAAGAACAAAGAAAATATTTCATATGATTAAGTAAAATCAGCAAGTTATATCTAATTATAGGCATATCTGTATTGTTCATGCCTGTCATACATAATTAAACAATGTTCTTTCTACAAATATAATGCAATAAATTAAATTATTTCACAGAAATAAAAATAAAATTGTAAACCATTAATTAGCTATGAAAATTATTTTACCAATTCAACCATTCTCCCCAAATATTTCATACAAATCTAAAAGACACCGAATTTTTCTATAGTAGAAGTTTGCATGGAATGATGTTAACCATCAAAATAGTAAAATTTTAGAATTTAATAACTTAGACCAAGTTATTCAATAACTGTTAAGTCAATTACTCTGTTTTGGTCTTTTCTAAGAATCCAATGGCTTAAAACTATAATTTCTATGTTTGACAATATTATGTCTGTATTTTATTTTGTAGCAGGACCCAGGCTTACTGTACAAAACGGAATTATGTCACAGGATCCTACTTAACAACTGGACGACTAACGGAAAAGTTGAATTTGTTGCCAGTTTTCTTGTATGTACACATCCTGTGCTTAGCTATAGGTGACAGCTTGCCTGTGCTATCTAATGGTACAGCTGCAAACTGGTGGCTGTAATAGTTGAGGAAGGGTGAAGCATGTTGGGTAAAACACAACTTCGGTCTAAATGTTTTCTTTTTCTTTTGAATAGAGTTGTAAAACAAGCCTTTAAAATTACATTTCCTCATCATCTGAAGTAGCCTGACTGTTCATTTGCAAATCTCTGTGTGTTTCCGTATCTCCATCACTCACAGTGATGCATAAAATATTTACTGTAAAGTAATTATTTTAAGCATGCAGACTATATTAGAGTAAGCACTCACAAGTAAAAATGAAAGCAGTATTTGTTACCAAAAAGTACATCTAAGATACAAAAAATATTGTATCTTTATATTTTTATGAATGATAATCATAAAGTCAAGGTTTTTCACATGTAAAAAAGAACCTCCATTTTTCAAGTAATGTTTATAAGAATGGAAGCTAACTGAATATTTTATTTGTTTAGAGTAACAAGAACAGATCTAGCCGCCGGGCGGTGGTGGCGCACTCCTTTAATCCCAGCACTTGGGAGGAAGAGGCAGGCAGATTTCTGAGTTCGAGGCCAGCCTGGTCTACAGAGTGAGTTCCAGGACAGTCAGGTCTACACAGAGAAACCTTGTCTTGAAAAACCAAAAAAAAAAAAAAAAAAGAACAGATCTAGTTAAACTAGTTATGATGGAGAATTGTAGAGGATATAACAGATTAGTATTTTAGTTGACAATTATGCTTCACTTCACTTAGAATGTGGACATATTGTCTCAGCTTCAATATTCAGGGTGCTTTAGAAACTTGCATATACTACAAAGAGTTGAGGGACTTTAGTGAATATTTGTCATTTGCAAATAGTTTGTCTTAAAACAACAAAACCCTGCATAGAGCTATTCATTAGGAGGAAACAATTCACTCACTGGGTCGTCAAAATCTAAGTTTGCAGTGGCAAAAACTTGCAAAACATTTTTAAAATGATTTGAAAAGGAGACAATAGTATGTTAATGTTTCTTAGCATGGGGATGTGTGTTGGTTTGCAGTTGGCACAGGACAGATCTATCTTGTGGGGGATTGGGTGGGCAGGCAGCGTTAGCTGGCACTGTAGAGCTGTCATCAGGAAGACTTCTTGGAGGTTTCTCTAGACAAATTTTGTTTTCAAACGTTTTCTGTTTGTCCTGTAAATAGGTACAGCTTGTGGTCATGCAGAATGGCCTTTATTCTGTGAAATGCATTTTCATGTTTTATATCCCTTCCCCAGAGTTTCTTTAGTTCCAACACTTAATGACTTCAATCTCATCTCACAAAACATTTACAACCTGACAGAAGTGCCCCTGGACACTGGCCTTCACATTTTAATCAGAGTAGTCTCTCTCTCTCTCTCTCTCTCTCTCTCTCTCTATATATATATATATATATATATATATATATATATATAATATTATCTTAAAACAATTCTTAAAATAGTTTGCATGTTAAATGCCTCCCTTACACAGATTGTCCAGGTTTTGTTTTACAGCTATTTTTTCAAATGGTTTAGAACACTTAATTTGGCTCCATAGAATATTACCATTACTGTAAACTGCTTCAAGTAGACCGATTTGACAGGGAAATCACATGGTGGAGAGCAGAGAGCACGCCCTGGTTCCTTTCATATGAAGCTCCACTGGCGGTGGATCAACGAAAGCCCTAAATCTAAACATCCTTAAACTCATTCGCTATTGTCCACCGTCTCCCAAAGGCTCGAGTGATCCTGACTGGTCCCCGCTTCTTTCTAAAATGTTCGCTGCTGATGCAGGCAAGCAGCAAGTTTTGGTTCGACTGAGAGCCCTTTCCGTGTCTACCCTCTGCTGGTGACACTTAGTAACGGTGGCAGGGCTGCACAGAGCCGGAATAAAAGGGCACACCGCACACCCAGCCTGGGAAACGAGTTTCTTGGCTCCTTAAGTTTTACTGTCTCATGGGTAAGTTTGTAAAGATCGACGTCCACAGCGGATAATGATAGTTTGGAAAATATCTAAACGGACTTGGAAAGAGAGAGAGAGAGAGAGAGAGAGAGAGAGAGAGAGAGAGAGAGAGAGAGAGAGAGAGAGAGAATGTATTTTCCTCCCTTCCTATTTTGTGCAGAAATAGAATTTTGTAAGTTTGTTTTAGCGTGCAGTGATCTTACATATCTTACAGTCTGCTGGAGGTGCCATTTTTTATAAAAAGAACGACAGTGATTATTAATAGACAAATCATGTTTTACATACTGAATATCACAGTACTTAATTTAAAAATTTTAGAAATATATAAGTAATACTATAGTACATACCCTGACATCAACCATGACTAGAATTGTGATTACATAGAAATACGTTTCAATGTACAAATGAATCTATTAGCATAGCAGGAGCAGCAAATCATCAAAAGCTGCGTGGGTGATTACCTGCATAGCATTAAAAGTTATTGAAATCAGGGAAATGTGTCCTTGGGTCAGAAACACTACCAACCATATTAAAACACTAAATGACTAATGGTCATTTGTTATGAAATTTATCTTGGTATACTCTAATAATCCTTCCTAGTATTTATGTATGTTAAACCTTAAGATAAAACTGTAACAGCATTTAAGGCAAATAATAAAAATGGCTTTTAATTTTTAAAAATTTAGTGGAGAGTTTTGGAGGATTGACGATATTCATAGCTAGGTGTAGTAAGTTTCTAGAACAGCCACTAGTTTTGTGTGTGTGAATTACAAAGTTGAACAAATTCAGAGTCCATTCCAGTTAGCTAATAGATTCATTTGTACATTGAAATGTATTTCTATGTAATCACAATTCTAGTCATGGTTGATGTCAGGGTATGTACTATAGTATTACTTATATATTTCTAAAATTTTTAAATTAAGTACTGTGATATTCAGTATGTAAAACATGATTTGTCTATTAATAATCACTCTAGTTCTTTTTATAAAAATAGATCTATTAATAATCACTGTAGTTCTTTTTATAAAAAATAGATTTTCATACAATATATTCTGATCACAGTTTCTCCTCCCCCAACTCCTCCTAGCTTTCCCCACCTCTCAAACCATCTAGATCCAAACATACCCTGCCTTTTTTTCCTTAGAAAATGGACAACTAAAAAAAACACACAAAACAAAACAAGCAAACAAAAAAACAGAATAAAGCAAAACAAACAAGCAAGCAAACAAACAAACAAAAAGTAAGCAGTAATAAAAGGAGCCAAGGAAAAAACACAAGAAACACATATAAACAGAGACACACATTTGCATATGCAGAAATCCTGCAAAGCACAAAATATATAAGCAAACTTTGGTAAGGTAGGAAAATGACTAGTCAAGGCATTGTAAAACAAACAAGCATACAAACAAAAACAAAAACAAACAAAATCCCTCCAAAAATACCATTGACTTCATTTGTATGAGTTATCTACTGCTGGCCATGGAGCCTGTCACTGGGTAAGACTCAATGTTGCCTGAACATAGTCTCTTTGAGTAGAGGTTTCTAAACTATTAATTAATAGAGACTAAGCCATTGTCACAGGATATCTTGTGAGGTGCTAAGTGACACCATAGACAACATTCTTATAAAACTCAACTCTAAAGTTGAAAGCATTTCCCATTGGCTATGTCGACGACATGTTCTAAGCAATATGTGGATACAATTCCTCTACACTCGTTCTTATCTTTTTCCTATTCCTTCCCCCCATCCCCCCACTATATAAAACAGGTTCTCAGTGATTTTTTCTAGAATGAAACTTAGGACTTAGAATTCTTTTTTTTCAAACAGACAAAGATTTATTTGCTTGTGCTCTCTGCCAATTATCAGTTTATTGCCCTTAACCCCAAATTGGCTCTTCAGCACCTGCTCTGATAGCCCATGCTAAACACTTTAAATATATTTTCTTTTCATGCACACAATGTGAATTCAGTTGGTAAATGGAAGGGAGTAACTTTACTTGATTCTTGTCTGTATAAAATTTCCTGTTCTTATTTTTACCTTGAGGTCATCCTGTGGAGGGGATCTGTGAAGGTGCTGATCATCTGATCATGCACTACCGAGTGCTGTTGCTAGGAAACCCTGAGCCTCTGGCAGGAATCTAGTGGCTATCTTCCAGTGGTCCTCATCCATTTTCCTACTCTTTAAAGAATCTGTTGCTGTCTATTGCTCCACATCCCAAGCATTTTATTAGCCCAGCCACGTAGCAAACTTCTCTGCCATCTAGTGGGCTATAGTAATACCTTCTCAATTAGCCTTGAGAGAAACCCCACCCCACCCTAAACACCCCAGTTTATCCTTCTGTGGACCATAGTCCTTTAATCATAAGGTAGCTCTTAGCATCTTCGTTATGTTTTTATAACTACTCCTATCATAATTTAATAATACTTTATTCTAAACTTCCCTTGTGTAAATTACTGTCACTTTCATCTCCTGATTGTATCCAGACAGGATATACTGGCAATAAAGTATTGCATTATCAGATCAAAACAGAAATCTATGATAGACATATGGCACTAATCTATGGGTATAGCAATAAATCATTAGGGGTTTCCAGACACTCTCCATGGCAAAGCCCAACACACAGGAGTATTTGGGCAACACACATTGGACTTGATGGATTAATAAATGGAGAGAAAAATCTGCAGCTACAGCTCGGGAGATCCAAACCCACCTTCTGACTTCTTTCAGGCAGCTGTACATAGCCTTCGTATGCACACATGCATAATTAAAAACAAAATAAATCTCTAGAAACAAAAACTATATAGTATAAGGAATGAAGATCATTGGGAGTATCTGCTGTCTGTCAGGCCTGAGACCCCCAGTTTGATTTCCGGGACCCACATGGTAGAAAGAGAGGTCTGACTCCTGCAGGAGTTTGACTTCCATGTGAGCACTATGGTGTACTCACCCTGAGTGTATGAGAGCTTGCACATGCGAGCACGCGCGCGCGCGCACACACACACACACACACACACACACACTAAACTAATAAAAGTATTTTCAAGAAAGTTATGAGAGAATTACTTTAATGACGTAAAAATTACTTCACAGAAAAATTCACAAATTCTAGATTTTTCTTATCAGCGGGTCATGAATTGGCAAGAGTATAGGAAAAGTGGCTATTTTCATATTTATTTCTGAATTAAATGCTAAGCTTCATCTCCTAAAATAAAGTTTATCAGAAAGCAAAATTTCTTCAATAAACTTAATCTTTAGAAATTATATGTAACCCATAACTATTTCATGGGCACTCTGAGATGGCCAGAAGCTCTTCCACTTGGTGACAGATCAGCGGGGCACAGTACCTGACCTGTGTTTGATCAGGAAGACGAATTCAGACTGTGTGAGTACTCAAGCGAAGGATGCAATTGTGGCCTCCTGTAGTTTTGGGAAAGGCTGTTTTTGTTTCAGGAAGTTATTATTTATTTTGAGAAGCATCTTCTGGCTTTCCTATAATATTTATTGCTTATATTGAATAACCAATAATAGGATGACTTGAGAACACTGTCACAAGTGATCCAATACACGTTCTAAGAGAAGACATGACCGTGACCGTTTGCCTTGAATCTGGACATACTATGTTAAACATAGTGTAATGGAGGCAGGGGCTTGTGCTTTCCTAACCCAGGTCCTAAGAGGCCATGTCGCTTCTGCACTGGGGCTACAGAGTTACTTTCAGAACCCTAACCTAATATGTAAGAACTCCTGTATTTGTAAGTGCCTGACAAATGCAGAGATGGATGCTTGTAGCCAACCATTGGACTGAGCACAGGTTCCCCAATGAAGGAGTTAGAGAAAGGACCCAAAGAGCTGAAGGAGCTTGCAGCCCCATAGGAGGAACAACAATATGAACCAAACAATACCCCCAGAGCTCCCAGGGACTAAACCACCAATCGAAGAGTACATGTGGAGGAATCCATGGCTCCAGCTGCATATGTAGCAGAGGATGACCTTGTTGGTCATCAGTGGGAGGAGAGGCCCTAGGTCCTGTGAAGGCTCAATTCCCCAGTGTAGGAGAATGCCAGGACGAGGAAGCAGGAGTGGGTGGGTTGGTGAGCAGGGTGAGAGAGGATGGGATAGGGGGTTGTCAGAGGGGAAACTAGGAAAGGGGATAACATTTGAAATGTAAATAAAGAAAATATCTAATAAAAAAAAAGAACTCCAGTTAGCCCAAAACACATGAAGAATCTCTGACAAACAGCTTTACCAAAGCCTCAGATAGGCTCCAGGCTTCACGGTCCCCATACCAGACACCAGATACATGAATAAAGAACACACAAGACAATTCTAGCTTCCAGATGCTTCTGTTACCTCTCAATTATTTGAAGCCAAGATTTCTAAGTATTACGAAGAAGAACAAGAAGGGGGAAAACCTGCATTCAGTCTTTATTCCTTCTAAACATTTGAGCCATGCATGTATGAGAATTCAGAGTCAATTTACTGGGTTGCAAATGTATCTGGGGCAACATTTGATATTCAATATTATAACACAGCCTGAACAGTTTTTGTCATAGAAGGAAGATGCTTAGCAATGTTCAAGTACAGAAATGACAAGTGAGGAAAATGCCCCAGAAAGTTTATAGGTAAAGGGGTTCTCACATGTTGAAGTTGGTAACATTGCTTGGTGGAAAAGGTGGAAAATCCATGATCTAATTAAGGAGGTTTCCAAGCAATGAGTTACAGGACCCACCTTATTTCTTTATCTCTGCTAACAACGTAAGAGAGAATGTATAATACCTACATTTCCTACAGAATGTAGAGGAGAGCTAGAGGGCTCAGAATGGCATTCCCAAGGAGCAAAGGGCTGTGTGGAAAATGAGCAAAGTATTGGTGGAAAATGAAGCTCAGGATATATTGTCAGTCAAGTGTGGTTTTCAGAGTAAAGATGCAGGGACAGTGAGGATGTGGGAATAGCAAGGACGCAGGCATAGTGAGGAGGCAGAGACAGTGAGGAGACAGGGACAGTGAGGATGCAGGGACAGTGAGGATGCAGGAATAGTGAGGATGCAGGGACAGTGAGGATGCAGGGACAGTGAGGATGCAGGGACAGTGAGGATGCAGGACAGGGAGGATGCAGGGACAGTGAAGCAGAAAGTGATACCTTATAGCATAGCATCACTCTGCACTCACCTTCATCACCCTGGATAAGTAGATACAATCAGAAAGTGTTTGATATGTAGACTGTGTAGTAAGTGATGTATAAGTTATTTTGGGACTGTCAGTTTTGGAACTCAGACTGAAGCTACTGAAAACTGCCTTCCCATAATTTGTTTTTTCTGAATGGAATGGGTAACATTATAATAATAGTTACCAAGCAACAATGTTTCTTTGCCTGGACTATTT